>VZSF01005789.1:868699-1004962 GCA_013398295.1 Chionis minor | reverse complement strand
CGCCACCACTTTGTGCCTTTTTCTTTCTTTTTTTTCTTTTTATTTTTTTGGTCTTGCTCTCTTTCTTTACCCGGGTCCTTTCGCCAGCTCTTTAAAACACGCCGCAAACAGCTGCTGAACAAAATAAACACTTCCCGGTGGCCCCTTTTCTCCCCTCTCCCCGCATCAAAAAAGAGAGGGAGAAGGAGGGGGGTGGGGGTGGGAAAACAAAAAGCCCTCGGGTGGATTATTGGTGAGAGAGAGGAGAAGACAGAGGTCATGAAGAAATAAAACCATTTGACGTTCCCATGATTGCCGCTGCCGGCTCTCTCTCCCCTTCGAGCTGGAGATCCGGGATGCGCTGAGTGGTGGAGCGGAGAGGTGGTAGCTCACCCCAGCGCTGCCAGATCCTGTGTCTGATATTGCTGCCGGGGTGCTGCAGACGCCAGTTCTCTCTCTCTCTCTCTCTCTCTCTCTTCCCCCCGCCTTTCTTTGCCACAACCCCCCCAAAGAATTATGTCATAACAAACCTGCCCAGCTCTCACCTAGCTGGGCAAACACCACGCTTCATTACTACAGACCCTCCTCTCGGAATTGCCCCCTACGCAGCCACACACGCTTGTCTTCCCAGGCAACTTTTCAAGCGGCTACAAAGCCAAAGGGGAACCAACAAAACATTGCTACGTCCCCTGTTCTCAAAAGGAGGAGGGGGAAGGAGCTGCAGCCGGGTTGAAAGGCGGCATCTGAACCTGGAGGAACCTCCCGGGGCACAGACCTGCGTGTGTATTTGCGGCTTGCGTTTGGGCACGGCACCCCGACCCTGTGCACGCTGCCGTCGATGCCAACGATTCCCCGTTAGGCAGGCGGGAGGGAAGCAGCCCTCCTCAAAGCCAATCACTGTGACATTTAGAGCACTGGTAGGACTTTACTGACTGCTCTTTGAGGATTGATGCTGCCAGGTACCACGTCATGGTGCTGCCAAATGGCAGCTTCTGGTAATGTTTTGATTAGACACCTCTGCCTAGTGTTTCTTTTTTTGATGTGTGCTGAAAGGATCGGAAGACTGAGCAGCTACCTTAGCTTAGTGCTCCCACGTATTTCAAGATTATTAGAAACGTGACAGGTTTGGTGCTGCTGATGGCTTCTAGAGAAGATCTTTCCTGCATCACCTGGCCCCATTTGAAACAGCCTCACAGGGAAACCTAAACCCTTTTCAGGGACTGGCAGAAATGACCGAGTGCTCCCACAAGCAGAATTGGCTAAACAGATTTCCATGCAAAACAACAACAAAGTGCCAATAGTTTGTAAGAAACTGAGCATACAATTTTTAGACAGATACCTTCCAATATAACTATTCTTTGTGCCTATAATGGCTTTGCAACAAATACGCCCCATATGAACCATTACCCACCAGCAGCCTTCATTCACCTCTTGTCCAGAGCCATTTCTATCTGGCTGCAGCTTTTCTACCTTTCAAACCAGCTGGGAAAAGTGCTGATCTGTTTTGGAGCTGCGGAAGCCAGCATATCTTGCTGCCTCCCATTCTGTAGAGGAAGAGGCTTGGGATACAGAAAGCTCACTCAGCACCCCAGCTCCAGGCACTACCAAATGCTGCCCGTAAATCTAGACAATCACAGAGAAAAGAAATTAAAGAAGCAACAGGAAAGTAACAGGAGTAATAAAAAGCACCAAAACCCACTCTCTGTTGAACACCAAGGCTTTCTGCAGGCAAATGTGAGCTGGGACTGTTTTTCAGTTGATGTGGAGAAGTGAGGGTGAAGCATTAAGTCTGCAGAACCCAGCAAAGTCTTCAGGAAGCCATAAAGCTTCTCTTAGCTAGCAACAAATACAATTGTCTCTAAAATTCAGAAAGCCAGACTCAAGATTTTAAGAAATCCCATTGGCCAGACAAAAGGTAAAAAGAAATTTTACTGTTTTCTAGGAATGCATCAATATCCTCTTACTCAGTGCCACCAACAAAGACAGAGAGAAGAGTCAAGCTGAGAAGTACCGCTTGCTGGAAACAAGGAAAGGAAACAAGAAATAAAGGAAATACTTGCAGCACAATTTTGTCCCTTTTGTAGAAACTGGATCTGCAGATTAGAAGATTTAGGCCAATGCACAGGAACACCTGGCTGGAGGACTATTGCGAAACAGAGCTGTATGAAAACAGGAAAAGATTTTGTGCCACAATGTTTTGTGAAAAAATGAAAATGTATAAGTAATTCCACACTATTTCAACACCTCGTGCTTAAAAACTGTTCTGTATCTCATGCTGCTGAGTGGCCTTTTAACACTGCAGAAATAACAGCAGATATATTTATAATGTACATAAATATAGATTGAAATTTGAAACTGCTGGCAATTTTGAACGATCAATCATTTGTCAGAGATTAAAAACTTTACAATAATTTCAGGCAAGTTGTTTTAATTTCATTTTGTTGTGGCCAGTGACATCAACTGTCTCTGTAGTGGGGGTTGGCAAAATGGAAAAATAAGAAACCAGCCAAAACTCAGATGAAGAAGGAAAGTAGCATCAAAAACCCAAGTGAGCAGCAAGACGAGGTATGAGCTGAATCAGATTTTTCAAAAGTTGACTTTCCTATTTCCTCGTCCGCAAGTGCAGGCACCTGCTGAGTCTGGCAGCACCATTTTCCCATTCCCCTCCTCTCACTTGCCTGGCCAAGGATCTGTTTTGCACAGAGCAGCCGCAGAAGCGCACACGAAGTTGAGGTGAGGAGCACCGCTCACTCCTCTGCTCTGCTCCCAGAGCTGTGCTCACTTTCCTGTGCGTGCAGGTTACTTTAGCTGCGCAAACAAACTACTAAGTAGGTATGCAGAAGACTAATTACATACATTCATGAACACAGCTACTTAATTTCAGAGCTCAGTTGCAATAAAGTTAAACGCAAGTTAGGAACAGAGTTGCACAAGCATTCTGCACGCAATTATAAGACCACAGTCTGCAAAAGCTAAGTGCTTCTCATCTCGCACAATCTATTCTGGAAATATCAGAAAATATAACAAAAATTCTCCTAGAACTAACTGTCAGTCTGCACAGATAACGTAAGACATAAATTGATGGTTGACACTTCTCATCGCCTATGAAAGGAGACTGGACTCTGGCCTGCAGCATGGATTACATTTGCAGAAATGTCAACAATTTCAAAAAAATGTTTCGGCAGATGGTGTTTAATTTTCGCATCATTTGTACCCTAATCTGAAGGAAGCCCAATTAAATGAGGCTGCTAGTAAAGATAACATGGAGAATGGGGCAAATTCTGCCCCTGTATTTTGCCCGCGTTTACACTGGGCATGTGCTCATGGGTGGTTGCAGTCCAAAACTCCTATTTTATTTGAAAGATCTTTTGAATTGTGGTGTTGGAGAGGCAAATCTCAGACACGAGGGCTCCTGGTCCTGTCTTGGGGCCTTTGATGCAGGACAGTTTTTCTCTTTTACAAAAGGGTATGGACAAACCCTTTTCATCACTTTCTTTTCCACGTCTAAAACATATTCTAGAGTACTGCTGACTCTGATGTGTTTCTGGCTTGATTATATCTCAGCAAAATTAGCAAATTTTATGGAGTGGAAGGAATGGGGCTGAGCAGAAGCAGTGCAGCAGCGCTGGCCATTGGCTGCAGGAGCTGGTACACACTGGAGGATGATGGAGCTCCCTCCATTGTGGAAACCAGCAGCAGCTCAATCGGAAATTTTATGCCATGCTTGGAACTGCAAGGCACTACGTTTCAGTAACATATTCTTTTCCCTGCGGGGTAATCGGTACTGAGATTTCAGATGACATTTATTAACAATATGAATTCAAGAGATGAATAAGACTATTAAAACTTTTCCTTAGCAATAAGCCATTTGCAAGATGGAGAGAAGGCAGGAGAATAACGGGACGAGCAACGAGCAACATTCGACCCAGCGATCATGATTTAACAGCCAAGTCCTACAAGCACAGAGGAAATCCTAATAAATTTCCTCTGCTCTGGGAAAGGTCATCAAGGAAAGTGTATATTAGGGGCAGGAAAAGTTGAACTAAAAATAAAATTTGAATTCTTCCTGGAAATAAAATTAATCCAACCTACGATAACGTTAGCATTCGCAGACATTCAAGAGAAAAGCATCACGCTCAACGATGCTGTAGATAATGTCTTTTTTTGACCACCTAGACGTGGCACCCAATGACAATTCAGAGAGTAGTGGTGACAGTTAAAATAAATGCTTGGAGGTGATGGATCAAGCCCTAAAGCGGAGAGCAGAGCCTGCTATCAATAATTTCCAAGCTGATAACTGGGCTGTTCCGGCTGATCCGGCAGCCAGTTGCGTGTGGAAGGTCTTGGCCCTGGTCGAGCTCATGCAGCGAGCGGTGCGGAGCTGCTGGCACGGCAATCTCCCAGAGACACCAGATCTATAAATAATATGCATAATCCAGCCTCAAATCCACACCTAAATAAACATATTGAACAGCACCTGTCACCAAAATACCTGAACCACCTCACGAAATACCTCCTCCTTTTTTTCCCCACCCACGCAGCGGGAAGAGAGCTTAGAGGTTATTAGTAGTGGTGTTTGTTTGGGTGGTTGGGCTGGGTTTTAATTGCTGAACAAAGCGAGGGAAGTTTGCTGGGGATGCTGCGGGAGAAATGAGTTGAAAAGTGAAGTTTGCATTTAATTCATAAGCAGCAAGGTTAATGATCATTCTTATTTCATCCGACAAAGAATTTCTTAGTATTGATCCAGCTGCCTCTAACAGGGACGTTTTTTTCTTTCTTCCTTTGAAAGAAAAATGAGTAAAATAAATAACAGCAATGCTCCAGAATGGAAAGTCAGCTAGATGAGGCTCACTGTTTCTTTCCCTTTCTGGACACATACAGTGGAAGCCTAAAACCATCTCCAGTTGGAAGTATTTTGCTCTTTCACCAGGAACTCTGCAGGTGTGCTAGGCATCTTTCTGACAAAGGGAAGAGTCGCAGGGAGAATAAGGAGAAAACACCGTGTTTACATTTACATTTTCTTTTACCTCTTGGCTTGTAAATCTGCATTAAATACAATTTCTGTATCAATATTGCATGATACTTTTCAAATCTCTCTGGAAAAAAAACATCTTGCTTTGTATAATTAGTCATTTGCCTTACAAAAGGAAGAAATAATCTGCCTCAGACTTCCTCTCCTGCTTTTGAGCTTCTTGCTTGCGTCTAGAGGCCTTATGAATTCTCCTAACCCCTCGGTAACAGGAGCCCTCCTTCCTCTCCTTTTCTTTTTTCTTTATCCTAATTATATTTCCCTTCTGTGAGGCTGAGCTTGCTGTTTGCCGAGCGTGTAAGAGGGGTTTGTAGCAAGCAGGTTGAGCAGCCATCAGCCCCCTCCTCGCCGCAGCCCCCCAGCTCCCGCACTTCACTACTTGGCTTTTTGCTGAACTCACCCTAATGAGGACGCGCCAGGTGAACCGGTGCGGGAGCAGCAGGGGGAGAGGGGGGCGGAAAAGCTGGAATCAAAGGCAGAATACTGATGACGATTCAAACCTGTGTTTGTGGAGCTCAGCGGTCAGACTTTTTACCATCTTTCGACATTCTTTCAGGCTAAATATTGTATTTCCTGGGTTGGCTGTCGTCTCCATCTGGCTGCTGGCTCCCGCACAGACTAACTTGTCTTCTAGACAGCTGGCCCTGTGGCTCTCAGCTAGTTACACAGTTTGTTGGCCAAATCCAAAACGAATTCACCTGGCTAATGAGCTTAATGGTTCTTAAGAAGATTCTGTAAATATTTTATAAAGTAAATTTCACTTCATTTATTTAAGCATAAAATGTAAAGAGATTCTATAGGAATATAATAAAATCTTCAGCTGTACATATGCATATGGCTGGAATGACTAAAATGAACAAAATTTTTTGCTATTTAATACATACAGATGCAGAATCAGACCCAGATTTTTCTTGCTTTATTTTAGTCTAAAAGCCAACTTTGCTCGGCTCTTTAACTAAGCTTTTTCTGCATGTTTGCCTATTTTTAATCTACCTCTCTTTATTCCATTCCATCTTCAAGAATTTTTTTAAACTTTCTGTAGCAGAAGAGCAGAGAAACCAATGAAAAACAACCGCCTATGTATATTTGTTGGGCTTCTTTGATTTCCCCAACACTCCGCTGTAACAAATTTGTGTTTTGATGGCCACCAGAATTTTAAAATTCTGTGTGAATTTTAGAAGTGATTAAGAAAAGTCAGCAGGATGTCCACGTGTGTGCAAAGGTAAAACTGTTTAGATATGCTGACAGTAATGGCATTTAAGGTCTTTATTCAGCATTTCTTATGCAGCCAAACCTTCTACTTGGGCAGTACTCCAAACCTGAGCACACTTCAGGCACAAGCACAAAGTGCAAGTCAGGGTTGGAAATGCTCATGGCCAGATTCTGTGACTCCGTACGCAGCGTGTTTCTGACTCTACTCGTTGATAGGTGTCTGAGAATATTCCATAGTTCTACTGTTAACGCTGAGTCCCACAGACTTAGTCTGGATTTACATCAGTGTAAAACTGAGAGCAAACTTTGAACCTGTAGGTTCTTTTTACTCGCTCATAGATCCTAGGTAGGAGTCAATTTGCAACATCAATAGGCCAGTAAATTTCATCATTAATCTTGGCTGGGCTATCCACAAATAGTTTAATATTGCCTGTGTTTATTTTTATTCAAAATATTTCCAGTAAATCCCTTTCTAATTTACGTGTTTATCCCTCTTGTAAAAACCGGGCTTTGGTGGACTATGACCATAAAATCTACTTTCATACATTAACTGCCTTTATAGGAGGCACTTGCAGCCATGTAACGTTATAAAGTAAAATTTAACTTTTGTTTTACTATTGCATTTCAGTTCATGCCTAGGGAAAAACAAACAAACAAACTTCCTTTTTCATGTTTTCAAACTGATTTGCCTGATCCATTTAAGCAATTTTATGAAATAAATAATTTTGCAAAGCGCTGTGCTGACCTATGCAATGATCTTAGAGTTTTCAACTGCACTTTAATGAAGCAAGAAGTGTGATTTTTTGCCCTAATGAAATAAAATCACATGATACAGTCAGAAAAACAGAAAACTAGCCTAGCAGGAAAATCTTTCCCTTTTAACAGGAGGGAAGGGGAAGCCTCTTTACTTGCTCTGAGCTTCAGAGCCCATTTCACCAAGCAAGGTGTTTACAGTGAACTCAGGATGGAATTTGCGAAGGCTTCAGCAATCCGCTGACAGCCAATTTAGCTTAAACTGTTGAATATATTTTGTGGATATAGTTTGCTAATTTATTGTCAAGGAAACTACAGAAAAATTAGATCCTGAAGTGGTGTAATTTAGCGCACCTCCTTTGACATCAGTCGAGGTACACAGATTACCTCCCCTCTGGAGAATTTGTCCCGGATAAATTTCTCACTGAGTGGTTTTCATACCAAGGGCCAATGAAAAACTAAAAATAGCATTGCTGAGGGAATAATTTGCATTAAAAGAATTGTCTAAGATAGTGAATCAAGAGACTGTCCATTGGTTGTATTGCTTGTTTCATATTTAAAGGGAGTGGATTGAGTGGAAGACCCACGACGACATTCAGGGAGGAAGCCCCAGGGAATGGCTTTGCATTTGGATTTTTAGTGCCATCTATTAAGATGTGCCAACTTTAGTGGAAGAAAAAAACCCATGTTTTTATATATTGTAGGTTTCAGTTTTTAACTTACAAATTTTGATTCCATGCATCTGCTGCTCAGAGTAGTTTCAAGCCTCCTTGCAGCATGGGTCCTATTGGATGGTCCTGCCACATTCACACACTATTAAGAAACATATAAAAATCACAGTATGGTCCCTTCAAGTAGCTTGTTTCTCTCCTCTCATTTCAGAATAAATAGCAAAACAGCAAATCTCCAAAGCTGGGCACAGTCCTCCAAATCTCTAGAAACGCCTTAGCAACTGGGACAGAAACATGCCATAGCAATTTTTTTTATGTATCTTCTCCCCAGTATATGACTTCCAACAACTATTCTACACTCCAACAGGTTTTTTTTAACATTTCTGCAGTGGTCAAGCTGCTTACAGGGGCTGGTGTCAAGGCAAGTTGGGATGATATAGTAGTGCAACAAGCACAGGAAAGCTCCATATGGAGAGGCCTAAATGAGCAAAGCTCAGTGAATAAATTATTTCTTTAAAAAGAATTAACCAAAGTGGAGGTTTAAAGGAATGAAACAATTTGGTGATCAACCCCCAACCGTGTACTTTCCACTGCAAAGAAAGAAATAGTCTTAGGCCAAATGAATCCCTTCTTTGAGAAAAGTGGAGAGGTTCATTTTGTCTACAGAGTTTACATGATTAAATGCTGTCTAATTTCTGAAGAACAAAATTCCAAAGAAAATTCTTGAGATTTGTTTTGTTGCGGCATTTTCAATATTTCCACTTTCCTTCCACTTCCTTTTATTTTTTTCCTTTCTTTTTCATTTGTTTTGCTAGGGATCAGCAGGGCTAGATGGAAAGGAGAAAATGTGACCCCAATTCTAGAAATTTCCTCTAGAAATTCAACCATTCAAGAAATTATTTGTGACTGTGAATATGCAAAAGAACCTCAAAGTGTCTAAATTTTTCTTCAGTCTTTCAGAGACTGAACACAGTATCTCAAATCTTGCTTCTGCTGTTGGCCCAAAAGCACACATCTTTTAAACAATGTCTAATTTTCTTAACTTAATATTTTGGTTAACAGATAATTTGAATAGCAAATAATATAATCTCAATGTACATTTTCTTGTACAAATTATGGGGTTAATTTAGGGAGTGCATGGAATTGATGTAACTTTAATCTGCAAAATATTTAACAGCAAGTGCCTATTCAGTTCTAATATTTGCAGTTCACAATTGGTAGTGGGTTAGAAAATGAATAAATGAGTCTTTCAAGCAGAGAAAGGAAATAATACTGTGTAACCTATCCAACTAGTCAAGCACTCTATTACTGTACCCATGTCTCGTCGTTGCCTGCTTGAGGATTCAAGACCAAATTTCACTTTCTCCTGCATTTGTACCATTACCTAAAGTGGTCTGGAAGTAAAGCTTAATAGACAGTTTTAGAAGGAAGGATGTTTGGTTTTGGTTTTTTTAATTTATCTCCAACTTCATTAATTGGTGTAATAATTTTCAGTGATAAGTTAGGAACACATTTAGAGATAAGCATAAAGTATGAGTAGCCTAACCTTTGTAGCAGATGGGAATTGATTAATCTGGTTAAATATTGTGATGATTTTTAATCAAAGCAAAGTTATGCAAGACTTTCTTCCAAGGTTTGCATGCCTCCAGCAAGCCAACTAGTGCTTCTCCTGCATCTCTCTAAAAAGGAATCCTAACAGAAGAGCATTTTTTTCCTTGGTCAGGTATTTAAACCATTATTTAAATGATTTAAAGTTTGAGCTTTCTGTTTGTGTGTCCCTATAAATGTTTAAAACTGCTCCTCAGAGATATTACCTGGCAAGAAAAAAAGCAGGGATTACAATGTTTGTTATTTTTTGTTTGTTTTGGGTTTTTGCCAGAGACAACCACACATCAGCAATCATTTCCCAGATGTTGATACTAGACTCGTCCAAATATGCCTGTCGAAGTACCATATATGGATAAGGACAAAAAATACCCAAACCCTGAAGTTTGAATGAAATACTAAGATCCTGTTAGATACATCCTTATTTTTCAGCACTCTCAATGCCCTATAAAGCTTGACACCACATATGCAGCGTTCCTCTGTGCTGTGCATGCCTCACTACAGCAGTAAAGAAGTATTCAATTACTTTTTCTATCTTCCATCCTTCCTTCTTTTCTTAATCTGAAAATTGTGCCAGCAGCATGAAGGGTAAAACACATTCCCTGTGTGTCCTGTAAGACTTGCCCATTAACCCAAAAGGTAAATTGTCATAATTGCTCATAAGCAGTAATTTTTGCTACTATTTGTGATACTTTACAAACCACGCACACAGAAAGCATCCTGGAAACCATGCACTTACCAAACAGGACAATATCATTGAAGACATGGGAAATACCCAGCACTGCAAGAGCTGGCTTAGAAGTCCTCCTTCAAATCCCCTCTAAACTTCCTAAGGAAGGTGAAATCATCTCAGAGGACGCCAACATTGTATAATTAACTATATGTAATCTAGAATTTCTTATGGATGAACTGCAGCCACCTCTGGGATGGAAAAAAGAGCAAGTCTTTTAAAAGCGTTTTTCCATTAAGTTTGAATAATTTCCTGGACGTGTCACTGAGTAATTTTTAACCAGACCATTCTGATTCTGTCCAAGTAAAGCTGTCAACAACAATAAATATCTATTATCTATCTTTGTGGTATCGAATGCTTTAAAAAGACGCAGGGAAGAAAACAATACATACATTTCACAGCTAAGGAATCAAGTCCATCAAACCCACTACTTTCTCGCCCTTGGCTGGTGGGTGTCTTTCCCAAGTGACAATCAGTTGTCATCTTTTTAACCCACTTTCTTAAGGAAATGAGGCTCCTGAGCTCATGTTCTTTCTTTCTTTTGGTCCTCAGCTAATAACTTCTAGAAATGTTAAACTCACTGAGAAATTGCAAAAACGCCATAATCAGAAATATTCAAAACCACATTGGACACCGTCTTGGGCACCCTGCTTTGGACTGCATGACTTGCAGCCTCCACCATTCTGGGATTCTGCTAAAACTCCTTTTTTTTTTTTTCCCCCTCTAATGAAGGTACCAAAACATGCAAAAGAAATACTAGGCGAAACAGAAATAAAATTAAACAAATGTCCAAACAGTAAGTACAACAGTAAGTACTTCTGAAAAGCTGAGAGTATTCAGTAATCGCTCTGAGGTCAAAGTACTTCACAAAGGTGTCCTTCTCTAAGACTCCCATTTCAAAAGTCATTTTGTAACACGCAGCATCCTCCTCCTCAGCATAACGCCAATCCCAGTCTGTTGATTTTCAGCTTGAAACATCAGCTCTCTTGCAGCAAGTAACAAAATTTCACTGGCTGCATTGAGCTGAGCTTTCTCTAAGGCTGCTCACAGTTTTTCTACGGGATGAGTTCATCAAGATGAATGCTAATAAGCAGTTATCTGAGTCTCAAAGGATTCGGATAAAAAAGCTTTAACACAGAAGCTATTTTTTGCGTGTATTCCAGCCCTTTGAGGAGGGTGTCAGAACAGCCTTTCTGCTTACAGAAAGGGAGAGACGAATTGATAGAAAGGATTTACACACCTAAAGAACAGGCTCTGCATAACTTCTGTGCGTTTCACCCCTAGAATTGGATCCAGAATCCAAGTGTAGTCACCACGTCCGTAGAAATCAGGCTCTAGGAGTTCTAGCTCCTCAGTCTACAGCCCACAGCCTTGTCTTGAAGAGAGGCAGATGTGAGCTCTGGCCTCTGCACCAATGGTGGCTTTTTATTTTAACTAGCGGAATTTCAATATAAAAAAACCACAAACATTTCTTGAAATAGATTGGCACTTCGGTTTCCTCCTTCCAACCAACTGTCCCAACCTCGAGGCAGTCGTACTCTCCCTGCAGCTCGATAACACTTGACTGGTTTCGCACAGCTGCAAGGCAAGAGGTGGGAGCGATTGAAACGAATCTCAACTGTTTTCTAAATTTCATTCCCTGAAATGTCTATTTTGCACAGCATACCCGCACGGATATGGTACAATCGGCGCCTCCAAATGAGAAGTGCAAGAGCCGGAGGAGCACCCGGCAGCTGGGCACGCCGCAGACCGTTTCACCAAGTGCAGCCAGAACTGGGCTTCAGCTGGGAGGGCGGAGCCGTTGCAGCCGGGTTGTCCTTTCACAGGGCAAGTTCAGTAAATCCAGAATCAAAAGGATTTGGGTTGTTTTTAATTTTCCTAATCAGCTTAATTCCCGACAACAAAGTGAGACATCAGATCATTTTAAATGGCAGGATTCCAGGGAACAAACTTCAATTTAAGCCTTAATGACAGCAACTTGGGATATTATCTGAGAATTATTTACTGGCTGAGAAAAGTTCCTATTTTGAAATTGAGTCGGGTAAATTTCTATTTATAATTACACAATTTCAGGCTAAGTCCTATAGAGCTTGTTCAGGAGAGTCTTGGTATAAATATGCTCATCAGTACTTGATCTTTATAGACAATAACCTCTGGGGTTATTTTCTCTTTTTAGTTCAAGGCTCATGAGCAAATGACATCACCAAAGCATACATCACTAGTTATTTATCCTTCTGCAAGCAAAAGGGTGACAGTAATTTATGTTTCAAAACACATTGCAGTATTTTTAATTTGCATCCAGAGACTTAAAATCTACATCTGAAACCTTGTGTTTCAAACGTCTTATTTGTAAAATGAGCTTAAAGCAATATTTACCTGCTTTGTAGCTTTCTGTTGTTTAATTACTGCTGACTGTCCTTGACTAAAATACGCTCAATGGGCAAAATTCATCCCTAGGTGAACAGGCAGCAAGTGTAAGGCTTAAGTCCTTTTACCAATACCTGCAATCATTTCAATGCATTACTCAAGAAAGCGCAATCTGCTTCTTAAACATATCATGTCAGCTGCAGGAATATGCTGTGACCCAAAATATTCAAGTTAATGCTAAATAAAGTCTTATTTGCACAAAGTATTCATACTTGCATGAGTCTGAGTTTTCATTTAAAGGTTCTCCCTTTGTTACTCCAGGAATAAGTAGACGTTCAACTTCTGGTACACTCTACTTGCACAGTGAGCAGCAACAGTGAAAAAATGAATGTTTGCATTTAGTTTGGTGAGAAAACTTAAAAGTTGAGCATTTTGGCAATCTGAAAATGTCTTTCAAATCAGGGAATGAAATCTTGGTTCTATGAATATCCACAGCAAAATTTCTGTGAGTGATGCAGGGAAGGATCTCACCAAGAGCTTTTTGAGTCCCTGTTTGAGTCAGAGCACCTCAGCACTTCGTCAAAGCAGCCCTCGGTTTGAATTTCTGTAGTATATTCTTCTTTAAGGCAAGCAGCTTGAAATTTATTTGTGGTTCTTCTGAGTCATCATTAGCAGCAAATTCTTACAGATAAGAGGGAGAATTTTCTAAGAATATTTTCAGGTTTTAGTTGTTGTACAGTGAGTGCTCAACAGGTTCCCTTTTAGAGACCCCATGTTTTCATTCACTTTGTCTAATACAATTTTTTCTTTTCCTACAATTGATGTTTGTATTTGAAAAGCATTAATTCAAACTAGAAGACCAGCACACATAAATGACTTCAAAGCTTTTATACACAGAACACCTTCCAAGCGACCATGATTTTTATTTTTGCTTTACTCTTCATTTATACAAATTAGCAGGCGCACACTGCCTGTTGCCTGGTCGTCTGGTAATTCAAATAGGAAAGAAAAATAAAAGGAAAATTGGAAAGCAAAATTCAGCCACTATCCTAGGAGATCCAGAAATTATCTCTCCTGTTCTTGCTGAAATACAGCACATACTACCAGTAGTGTGCATTTTAAGGAAAGAAACTTTCAAAAGAGATCTCTCCTTCTGGAGCAAGCAGTTCTTACACAGCTGAGCTGTCAATGAAAGAAAAATCAGTACAGCATTTGACCCACAGTCTTACTTCACACAACTGAATATTGAGACAAATTTTACTGAGCAGAACTACTTATCTAACATCATCATTAAGCTTTCATAATACATAATATAGCAAATGTCAGCTTTGTGGATTTTGGAGAAAGACAAATAACCCAGATGTAAAAATACTACGTTCTTGGAGGTTGCTCCTTGTTGGAGCGCTCCCGATTGTATTAGTTTCCACAAACAGAAGATTCACCCAGCCCTTTGACTTTTATCACTACAGGTTTGCAGGATAAAACTGTCAGCTGCTAAGGAAGGCTTCCACAGACATTATCCACATGGAGACTTAGAGCTTGTCTATATAACTCCAAATAAATGTTGAGACAAAGCAACTATTATTCTATATACCACTACAACTTAGTAATAGAGTTGACTCTACAAGACTTGAAAAACCCAGTCTTATGCAAAGTAACACTTGGGAAAATAGAACGAAGCAGGCAACAAGGTCTATTTATTTATTTTTACATATAAATCAGGAAGTCTCTGAAACTCACAGGGACTGAAGAAATAGCTTGTTTGAGAAAATTGAAACATGTCTCTTCAGTAAGTTCCCACTCCATAGGAAAGCTTTGTGCTCTCTGAAGGGGCTAGAACTTCTTGCCAAGAAGGTATTTGGACATTAATTTTTTAAATTAATGCTCCAGGATGTTCACACAAAGACACAGATATCGACTACTGAGTAGAATATATTTTTAATTGGAAGAGGCCATGCCAGCTGAGCTATAAAACAAGTACAAGCTGTTAGACATAATAATAGAGAAAAAAGACTAGGGAAAAAAAGTGAGTCATGAAAAAAAAAAAGATAAAAAACTGTTTAGTTAAAAGAGACTTCCCAGGACTCCTGAGCTAAGGTAATGGTAAAAAAACATGAAACTTATCATGACCAGCACGAATGCTGTTCAGGGATGCAGAGATCTTGATACCATGGAAATGGCACTTGTATTCAGGATTGTCTTACATGATTCACATATAAATGAAGATGGTTCAGATTTTGGAGCAGTAATGACACACATCAAAAGCTGCAAGTGTTGTTTACAGTGCACGTACATGCAATGTACCGGGCATTGTGATATGGAGATGCAAGAAATTAAAAAGGAATTTAATTTTCCTCTTTCAGTCAGAAATGAGTGATGTAAGCTGTAGCTCCTGATACACACATAAATGCTACTGACTTCAGCATCAACCAGATGTCACTGCGCTGATGCTGACTTGAGGCAAATATAGCCAATATGTTTTCTGTAAAATTAAATCCTTTTACTTGCTTCTGTAAATAATTTTCTGTAAAATAAGTTGGTGGTTTTTTTTTTTATTTCATTCCTTTTGCCTTTGAGAAACACAACTGTATGTTCTTAACTGGAAGCATAGTCCTGACAAGTTTCTGTATATGATAGGTTGGTGTCTGGAAGATGATATTAAGCACGTAAAATACATAAAGTCTGTTGAGTCTCTTTTTCAAAGATCTTTTTAGACATCCTCTAAGACGAGGGGTGGATTTAAGGCAGCAGAGTTCAGCAGCGAAGCCCATTGGCATTCACATCTGGTACCAGCGTTTCTTCTCACAAAGCTGGAAGAGAAGTTGCTTCTTTGCTCATCATCTTTGCTTAACACTTGATGTCTCCTGTTGAAGACATTTCCCTGAGTTATTTATTGCTCGCTGGCCAGGAATGAGATGCTGCCTGCTCGGCACACCTTTTGGCCAGAGCACCCCTTTAAAAGCAGGATTATAAGGATTTGAATCCTTCAGGGCAGGATTCCACTTCCTGAGTGATTTCTCAAAATAGAGGTGGGAACTATAATTTTTAAAGAGTGCTTATGATCCCTGCTCACTTCTTTGAAACAGAAGTTGTGGGCACCTGCCCTCAGGAGCAGATTTGGCTTCCAAACGGAGCACCCATGGAGGGCAGGGGTTCAGCTGCATCCCCTTCCCTCAGCAGATTTCTCGAGGTTGATGTGCAATGAAGCCCTTGCCTTTGGTGATGGGCACGTTAGCTGCAGGAACGCTTTTCTGCCTGTTCACATAGCGGGGTGCTGCCGGTCGCAGCACATCAGAAGCTGCGTGTTCCCAGGAACCACAGCCTGCGATGCCCTCTAAACTACTGAGGCCAAGACAGGAAAAAAATCTTGAGCTTCCTTTATCTCCACTTTCCAGAGAGCATCCAAGTGCCTCTGTATTCCTGGTGATTGTCCTTTACTGTCTCATATGACCAGCACTAAAAATCTAAGTATCGCAGCACCTAGCTGGTGGGTGCCCGGGCGCTTTGCTGGACCTTTCTCTACATCCCTAGATGTTCATCAGTGGTCACATCCAGAACAGCAAATGAAATACTGGATGTAGAGACATTTTAGAGGCAGCTGAGAGAGTGTTGTGATAATGTAATTTTTAGATGGAAGCGCATCTCAGCCTTTCCCAGGTGGTTAGCCCTTACTCCCTGTAGCACTGAACTCAGGGAGGGTGTTCAGCATTTCTGTCAAAGCCCAAACTCTGTGAGACCTGGGCAGTCAGACCTAAAATAAGTCAGGTAATACACTTATTCTCAAACAACGCCCTTTGCAAAACCGTTAGAGAAAATGCCAAATATTATCAATGACCTTCTAGAACTATTTTCTGCTTTCAATGTGAAACGCATCCATTTTCTTCTTGCATTTATAGACCTCCTTTTCTTCTCGTATATTTGAGCTCCAGATAATTATTCTGATTAAAAATATGTAGAAGCCAACAAATGCAACAGGAGTATTTTCTCTTTTGAAAACCATGGATAATTACCTCCACTATCCATTACTTAGATGCTTCATGACACATTTTTATTTTGCTTCTCTGGTATTTTTCTCTTTCTGCTGTCCTGCAAATCTCACTTATTGATTGACTTCTATAGTATTTTACCTGAATAGATGACATTAGCCATAAAAAGCACTATTTTATTGTACTACTTTGGGGGGGGGGGGAAACCCCAACACCCAGCTAGAAGCTTTCTCCGTTACATACTAAGGCTGCAAAGCTTTAATAGCAGAAAGAAAAAGAAGAATTTTTGCTAAATATTGTACTCTATGGGTTACAGTTCCCCATTTCATCATAAAACTTGTAAAGTATTATTTAGAAAACTACACCAAAGATAATTACACCATACAGAAACTTATTCATTGAAAGTAACAGTTAAAACTCAGTCAGAAGACTGGATATCAAAAGAAAAGATTTAAAAGAAAAATAAACTGTCAAAAGTGTCTCCTTTCTAAATATACAGGTATCTCAAGGTACAAAAGCGTGTACATCAAAAAATATCAGAAAAAATGAGGGAGAAAAAAAAAGTGAACTGTGATCCTACAGATCAAATACCACTTACAAATTACATATTATAAATTGAATATCTCTTGAAATCAAGGTATACTGCTGTACAGACTATATACTGTCTATGTGCTACTTATTAGTAGAGAAACTTACAAACCAATTAACTTAAACATCTTTTCGTGGGCTTCTCTTTCCCCACCTCTTTATAAGATTTGTGTTGTCCTTATGGCATGACTTCAGCACAGGCCTTCCTAAACTCACTAATGAAAGAAGATATCCATCCAAATAGTTCCTGAGAGTCTAGGTCTTGTGGCTCCCCAAATTTTACCTGTAAATTTGAAAGAGAAGAATATTTAATGTTAGTATAGTCAAGTAACCTAAACCATGTCCAGGATCTTCATGAAATTAAAAGAGCAAGAGAAAATAAATAAATAAATAAATAAAAATAATAATAAACAACCAATTTAGAGCTGGGTAAATATATCCAGAAAGCTGAGATCCAAAACACCCCAACCAAAAGTGGCCCCAGGAGTGGTCACTGAATTACCTCGGTAACTTGGGTTTCTGTATAACCCAGTCTCTCTGGCTGGACTATAGATCTCCAGCTGAAGAGGAGAAAAATCAATAAAATCATGAAGCTCCCTGGCTCTGCAGTTTGTTAGATGAATCCGTTCATAAAAGAAAATGCGTACATTAGGGAAACAGTTTATATTCCACAGTGGGCATGGTAGCAGCATGTTCAAGCCAAAAAGTTTTCCTTTTTTGACATTTTGCTTTGCAAACAAACAAAAATATTCCTAGGGAAGCAGACATTTTGGAAGAAAAGTAATTTATCAAAGAGCCACCTTTCCCTGTTCTCTTCTTTCCTTCACCTGAAAAAGGTGGAAAGTTCTTGAGACAAAACATGAACAGTATTAGCATCATGTCATGTACATGTACAAAGGTCAGTACTACGAGAGGGATTCCTGCATTAGCTAAAATCAGCTCCACATAGGTTCTCCAGTTCTAGAATAGGAAAGGTGTTTTGATATAAAATCTGTTGCTAACATTTAATTCAAGAGGTTTGTCATCATTTTCAAAGATTCCTCCTTAACGGGATCAATGAGTTAAAGAACATAACTCTGCCTGCAACCGCTTTCTAATTGAGCAGTACAAATCCAGAGAACATGCTCCAAAGGCTTCATCAAAAAGTTTAAAAGGCATCTTGTGTTGCTACAAGTTCTCACCTTGGCTATGGCTGAGAGCTACTCTGTGACTGGGGGATACAGCTCTCCCACGGCTGAACAGCGATGTAGTTGTATTTCACTATTTCAGATTGCGACTGAAATATGTGGAAAGGTTTGGGCATGTCTCTGTCGTTATCTAAACATGTTCACCTGGACATCATCTAACATCTTCCTGGGAGCAAACTCTCTGCCTGGAAATCAGAGACACACTAAAAGAAGCCCCTCACACACATAATGCAGTCACAAAAACTTTAACATTAGCCAATGACACCTGATTAATAGTTTTGCCTGTTGTGCTCCTAATTGCACCTCCTGGGTGCTCCAAGCCCTTGATCTTTGGCATGCCTCGCCACTCACCCATGGTGTACCATCAGTTAAACAGTCAGGAGAGAGGCATTTCCTGGAGCTAATGACCATCTGTGAGAAGCTGATAGCCCACAGCCATACCACAGGCGGTTATCCCCAATTTATTGTTCACTCCATAGAAGTGTCACACGCCAAGGTCACTATTGATTTTATAAGCAGAATATAAAATCATAAAGGTAGGCCTGTGGATTTTTGTTTTATGTGCAATGTGATTTCCATGGCTACCTACGGCACATTTCCAGATGAGATATTCCCCCAGGTAAGCTGGACTATTCCTTCCTAGTGCTGTTGAGATGATAGTCTGGTCTTTGATCACCCGTCCTATTTTATATTTGCTTTGCATTATTCCTGCTTTATAAATATGCAAAAAGATCTGCCTAGCAATAACATTATTCAGAGGAAAAAAATCCATTCTAAGTGAGAGAAATATATCAAATGCCTAAGTTTGGAGAGTAACGGGGAAGGGAGGGCAAAAACCAGATGGGTTAAAACTTGAAAATTTCAGCTACATGGAAAATGACATCCTCTTTAGATGCAAATAAGAGTCTCAGATGAGAGTTTCCAATACAAGGCAGGACAGCAAAGAGCCTCACACATACATGCGTAGCGTAGCACCAGCCAGATGCCTCCTGGCTGAACATACGCAGCTGGAGGGAACAACGTGTGTGCAGAAGGATCAGGACCGAGTATCCACATGCAGGAGGGCTCTCCCAGCTCTGCAAGCAGGAGCAGCCACACGACGCTCACTCCTTCTGAAGGTGACTTCTAGGTTACATGGGTCAAATTCTTCCAGACGCCATGCAAGAAGTGTCCCCAAAAGGTTTTACAGCAAAAGTTTTTACAGCAAATGTCTCCCCACTTTTGAAATTTGATGAATGCTTTTCAACCATTTCCACTCATGTAACTCAATTGTTAATTCTCTCATTTACACTATTTTTCCAACTTTTTTTTTTCTTCTTGCTCTCTCCCAGTCCTTTAACCTTTTTTGTAGGCTCAGGACCGAGTTCTTTCTCTAGTTCTTTTGCTACCATATAAATTCAGTTTGTTACCCTACACCAAATCATTTTTCCCATTTGTGAAAGGCTGCAAAAGACACAAAGAAACCCTTGCACATTCTTACAATATTAATTTTAGTAAAACATTACTAATTAAATTTCCGCGGTCAAACGCCTCAGTAATCTTCAATGTCTGTTCAGACAGGTCCTCAAATGTCTTCCTGGCTGCATCTTCTGTGCAACGTTTGCCTGTCATAAAACTTCTCTATTTCTAATCCCTTCCCCTCACAAAAAAAAAAAAAAAAAGGAAAAAAATTAGGAAAAAAAAAAGAAAAACCCCAGCCACCACTACTTAAAGCTGTGTCCTCATCCCAGGACTAGAAAGTTATTCCAGTTTCAGAGATGAATACTGCATTTCAGCAAATCTGTCCCTTTTCTTAAAACCTCCTCGTGTGTCCATTCTGCCAGAGAACACTGTTACCATAGCAGAGACCTCCTGAATTTCTATCATACTCCAAGAACATTGTACTAAACAAGGAATATACATGCTATGTTGTTAAAAATTGCAGCGTGGAGCTTTTATCATTCCTTCTGGTATGACCCTCTGACCCAAAAAACATTTTCTAGTGTATTGGACCTAGATGGGTTGCTTCTGTTCAGAGGAAAAAATGAAGGAGAAAATTAGGTGCTTCTCCAGTGCAAGTGTGGGTGAATATAATAGGAACAAACAAGAACAGACAGTTTCTTGATCAGAAGTCTTCTGCCCGTGGAGCTTCCTTTCTGCTCTGCTCATTTTTAGATCTGTGCTACCACTAACGTCTCTATCCCTGTCTTGCTCACATTCGAATAACAGTAGCTAAATCAATGCCATGGACTACAAGCTTGTCAGCAGAAAAAACCCTCAGTCCAAGTAACAGAAGATGTGCGGCTGCCTACCAGCCAAAGACACGATTGCTGGTAGGCACCAGAAAAGCATCTTGTTTTCCATAACATGTTTCCTGTAACCCACTGAAAACATTCAGCAGGTAAAATTGCCGGACATCTACTCTTCTGTTTGATACTTGGGCCATAGACCCTCTACAAAGTGGTCTGGTAAGTCCTCAAGGAAAATAAAAGCCAGATTTTCATTCAAAATATTCCACTACTATTTGATGTGATTTTTTTTTTCAGTTTCTGTGGACAGTGTAACTATGAGGCATGTGGAAGTATGGGAACTTCGTGCACTTCTTTCTTCCCCCCCCCCCCTTTTTTTTTTTTTTAAGAAATGTAGATTTCTTTTCATTGTGGTTTAATATGATATGTACCAGTATGTTGCTATAAAGCTTCTTCATTTCATCACATCTTTTTGACAGCTGGGATAGATCCCCTTCATATTTCTGAATTAAATCCTGTAATAAAATAAAACCTCTTAATTTGGTATAGGAGCATAATGTTAAAGCAGAAATTAAACAGCAGTGAAAACAAGATGATTCAAGTCAAAATTTTCATGTCACAAAAATTTCACATTTCACAAAAGATCAGCATACATCAAGCATGCACATTTTCTTGCAAGTATTAAGATATCAAAGGCAAAAAAAAATCAGCACTAGGGAATTTTTTTACTGTAGCGTCCAGTGACACCACCTAAATGTATTAAAAGTGACAGAATCAGATAAGCATCATTTGGCATAGTCTAGCTTTTTTGCACATGAAGTAAACACTCCCAGTTGCTAGTTCTTACGGAGTCAGAAACAAAGGCTTAGAAATTTAACTTTTGAAGCAAAATTTCTTAACCACAGTTCCTTTGTAACGTATACATTTATATACATGTGTATATATATAGAAGACAACTTAATATGTGCTGAAGAAGCATAGCATTGAGCTGTTCCAAGGGAGAAGGAAACTTATGGGTTTAGCTGACACGACCCAGTGAAGCACAGCACAAAGCTATCCCGGACAGCAGAGATGAACACGTCCACATCATGGAACACCCTCCCTGGAAGTAGCCCCATTCATACCTAGCACAAGAGCGCTCTTAAGAGGTAATTAAGTTCTTTGCCCCTGAGCTAATAAACTTTGTGTTTGGCTCTGCTGACTCCTGGACAGAACCGGGCTCCCTCCAGCCTGCTCAGCCACCTCTTCATTGTGACCTCCAGCACGTCTTGTTCTGCCACTAGCATGGGCAGAACCATCTTAGATAGGTCAACCTGTACTCACAACATAGGCATGCCCTTGGACGACGTTTCTCTATGCTATTTTCCCTTCTGTCCAAGGGCAGAAGTTATTACAAATTTATATATGCTTTAAAATTGCTATTTTCCAAAGCATTTATCGTGGCCTACAGTGGGGCTACCTGTTCCTCATCCACTCCAGCCCATTTGCCTGTGAAGCAAAAGCAGGAGACGCAGAAACTCTGAAAAGCCTTCCCCATGCTGCAGCTTATAGTACGAGACACTATTAGAGGGGCATAAAAGGCTACTTTCCCTCAAATGGGCCTGACCCCCTTGCCAGGGCAGGACTAGGCAAAAATTAAGCAAATTACTCATCTTTTACCTCCAGCCCACAATATGGTTGTGATAATGTTACCTTTAGTTCTTTGCAGAACTGTGACTCCTGGGGTGTTGCTTTGGTTGTCTTGGGTTTAATAAGCCGCCTGCACTGAATAACATTTTCCAATTCTTTTTTTAAAACTAACAAAAGAGGAAGAAAATGAGACATTTCACTAGCATGCAGTTGTGTCCAAAGGACGGCAAATGTTTAATTTAGGGCATGTGGAAAATTTAGGAGACTATGGGTCTATAATATGTTCACCTAGGAATATTAACTTTCTGTTTTGAAATAGAAATCCTAAAAGAGGCATGGGTCTTATGGGAAAATGTAGTATGTGATCACTTCACAAGCAACTGCAGAATAATGAAGAGGTCGATAGTGTGGTTATGCAGCAGCCGTAAATTTGACCTTTCCTATCTTTGAGCGTTGGGATTAGCAATGAAAATAACATTCTTCAAACTTACATTTTTGTGTAGAAAGTTCAGGGTTCCTTTTAAGATAAAAAAGCAAAAAATTCTACTCTATGTAACAGTAAAAAATCTTGTCAGTTGGCACTAAGCACTACATCAGACTGCTACCGTGGGGCCTCTCCTGGTGTGAAATGGGGGGCGAAAAGAGTATGGCCTTTGCTCCAGGGGCTCAGTCCTGAACTGACCCAGGCTGCAGTCTAGCATCTTCCTCCCTTTGTGCTCGTGCAATATTTGCAGCAGTTGAGCCCCAGGATGTGCCTTGAGCTACACACTGAGAAAGGCTGTTTCAGTGGCATTTGGTCCACCTCTTCCCCTCTGTGCTATGGAGAATGGGATTCAGAAGACAAGAGTGATCTATGCCAGGGCCCATCAGGAACCCATGGAGGGAAGAGGCCACTCAATCTCCTCCAGTTCCCATAATTCATCTCCTTTAATAGCTATCAACAGTTTCTGGTACCATGACTATTTTACCACTTTACCCATGACTTTCCAAAACTGTCTTTAAAATATTTAGTGAGTTTGAATTGCTACCAACATATTCCCTGAAGAATACAAGTGACTGAAGGCAAATAGTGCTGGGTTTAGTTACGTATGTCTCCTAGAACGTTGACTGGAATTTCTTGGAACAGAATAAAAACACACTTTGGTAGCCACAAGCTACATGCCTGGCTGAGTCCCAAAGCCCAGCAGAATAGGAGCAAGGGCTTTTCAAACTGAAAACTGAGAGCAATTATCATTCAGGTATGTTATCATAGGCTGAAATAGGACATATTGGTCTGTAGTTACAGTCAACATCCATGCCACATTTTCAAAAGACAGATTTTTTATAAACTTTCAACACAATACCAGTCATTTTCATCCACTCACACAGCTTCTCTATCAGATCTCAAAGGGTTAAACCTAAAATGCATTGACTTCACTGATCACCTTGTCATACTGTTCAAGGTAACTTGTAAAGGTCTCCTACAATCCATCTTACATTTGAACAACCTTATTCTGATCCCTCCTGTCAGCTTCACTCCTTTCTAGAGGACACCAGTTTGGTGCAAAGAAATTCTTGAGCTTCAGGACTTTACTGTAGGAAGTTTTCTCCTGCTGCATTGCCTGCTTTTGGAGACTCCGCTACAACCGTAAATTTGATGGACACTTGTATCACTTAACATTTGTCGTTTATGATAAACTCTATTTACCATGGGCAGTATATTTTCTGTATTTCTAAACCACCTGGACACACTTTAATATTTCTTTTTAAAAAATTCTTCACAGTAACATGGCAGGCTAAGTATCACCATAGCAACACTTTACCTCAATGTTTTGAACCTTTACTTCTCTTTACAAACTAAGGAAGTGCAATGAAAACCTGTTCCAAATGACTGCACAATGTATGAAAATCTTTCTCTGAATTTAGAAACCACATTTACATACCATCAACTTCAGCACTGAGGCCCTTCATGGAAGCTGGGAAGACACAGAGAGAGGGAAAACAATGTTAATAAGTATCATTCATATTGTGAGGATGGGAGTTTCCACAAAAGTTGAAGGACTTCATTTTTTTATTTGTTAATTTCCCTCCCCCCTCACCCTTACCATCAGGAACAGCTTCAAATTCTGTCAACTCCTGAGAAAATTTAGCCAAATCAGGCTCATGTAAGAAGATCTGTTCCACAAGGGCATGAAGCAAGGTGAATGTCCTCTCCTTACCCCGCAACAGAGGCAACTGCAAATAGAACAGAGCAATAATTGACAGACTGAGCTATTATACTTTTAAAAACAAAAAATTAAAAAAAAAAAAAAAGAAACAGTAGGGATGTTGATAGCTCCCAGGTAAGTTTGACAAGAATAGAAAACACAGTGAAATTAAACTTCTCCTTTTCAATCTGCCATTTCAAAGACATTCTTGATTAAGATCAGCTTTACACTTTCATATCCGTTGACCTTCTTTGTTTGTGCCTTCTTATTCACAGGGGTCTTTTTTAACTTAAGCTATCCTAATTGATTGCAACTGATTTTGGACCTCCAAACATAGCAATTATTCCTTTCCATGTAAAAGCAGTATGCTGTGTTCACGAAGACAGTATTGAATCTGGGATGATGCTCTGTGGCAGAAAATTATTTTGTAGGCATTTTTCATTATGATAGATGTGGTATTACAGCCATTATATATATTTTAAAAAAAAAAGGAAAGAATGTAAGTTTTGTTTCAATTGTCACTAGAGTTATAAATCACTCACTCATACATTAAAGTCTCTAGATGGGAAAGTTACCTTACAAAAAAACAAAATAAAAATCTTTCTCTCTTCTATTTACAGATCAGGTATAATCTTACAATAGTGTTAAAGTTACAAGACAGCTTAGGAAATTTGTGTGTATTTCTTACTTTTTAGGATGAGAGTATGATGCTCTGTCACTGCTGGGTCGGGGCGGGGGGAAACCCCCGTGCTCAGTAGCAGCATTTTCTGATGGCAAATTCTGATGACAAGGGGAAAGCAGTTTCCTTAAAGCTAATGGAGAACTCAGCCTAATGTCACGCAAGTGGTAGGCCAGTGAGAGACAATTAAAGAACTAAGAGCTAGATGATGCTTCTTGTACAGCAGATCTCTGTCAGGGAAAAGTAAAGATCACAGCTTCATCCCCTATTCAATCATCCATCAGAGCAATGATGGGGTCATAAAACCGCTACAGGCCAGTTTCAGTCCCTTTGAAATTATTCGTTTATTTGCATTCTACTTTTGAAACTTTACCTTTAAATTGCTTTGTACCACTTGCTGCAAAAGACCTTTGCATCAAAGTAAAATGGAGCGCTCAGGAATTGCTCCAGTGCCATAAAAGTGCAACTACCACAGAAGAAGTGCTGCAATTACACCCTCTGACCACAGTGAAACGAGGAGGACCCGTACAACAGTGCTCTGCACAAAACCGTAAAATACAATTTATCTAAACTTGCACCTAAGCAGGGGCCTGCAGCTCAGATGTCTCCTCTAGCCAGCGGTTCCTAATATCCGGGCAGTCAGCATTTTGATGTTCTGCCTCATTAGAAACACAGTGTGTTCAACACCACGATGCCCCCATCTAGCCAGCGCTGCTGTCTAAAATGGGGAAATGCGACTTGTTATAACACACATTAAACAACACATTGTTAAACAGGATTTTGTTTCTGGTGCAACCCAGAACAGATGTTAAAATGTTAGCTTCTCATTAAAAATGATTGCCTTTCCCCACATTCAGGGCAAAACTGGCTTAATATTAATGGCTAACATACCTTATTATATGATGATTTTGATGACAAGAAAAACGTTTACTCACTTTGGTCAAAGACGACAATCGAAATCCTTTGGCCTTCTCTTTTCCAGCCTTTTCATTTAAATGGTTCCCAATGGCTAAAATGTACTCCAAGACGGCAACAAATTTTTGGCTGGCTTGCAGCTGCTTACTTGCTTGGATTTTCTGGTTTATGAGCTGAAACACACAAATCTTCCTTTAGTTCAAACTGCAACTGTGAATAAATCAATGGTGCCCATCAAACCTTCCTTTGGGAAAAGCCTCCTTGTCCCACCTGAAGCACGCCCCACTTTAGCTGATGGACACCTTCCTGTTCAACTGCCCTGGGGGAACAGGCCAGGGGTTTTCAGGAAGGACCAGTTAAAATTCTCCCACCAAGATAAGGCTGGTGTTGGCACAGTTACCCTGCCCCCGGATAGAGGTCACATCCCTTCTGGCTACCAAACCAGCCCGGCCAAAACGACTTCAATCTCATCTCTTAAAAATGTTTCTGAAGAAAAGTACTTTGCTGTTTGAATGCACCAGATTGCACCAAATGTCAGGCATCAGGGGAAGCAGATAGCCTGAAGCGTGGTATAAGGTTCTCCATCCTTCACCTCCCTCCCTTCTGTTTATACCAGCCAAAGACCGTTATCTTATCAAAATTCTCAGCACAGTTTCCCCACAAGGAAGAATAATAATTTTTGTAATCAAACTCAGTATCAATTTCTGTTTTCCCGGGGAAGCCACCTCCCTTCCAATGCTAGAGACACAAGAGGTGATTTTGGTTTAAATTAGGAAATGTATAATCTTTTAGCACCACACCTCTCTTCATCAGTCATCAACACACAAATTTAAAAGCAGGGAAAGGACAAAACATGCAGGAGAGCTGAAAGTCATTGTTAAAACTTTTATAGCACATCACAGGGCCAGAGGATGCTGAAAGCCAATATTCAGATTGTCCCATAGAATTTTAGGTGTATAACCTACGGTTTACAAACATGTAGTTAGTGCATATAAGTAAGATAATACTTAGACAACTAATCAGATCTTCAATGAACATTAAATATCTTTCAAAGCAAACAGCATATGTAATAGCTTCCAAATATTCAAGTATTTAGTTCCAGTGGAGGACAGCAAAGGTGTAGCATTGTACCAGGCAGGGTCAGAAATCTGTGCATCTCCCCAGTGTTTTCCATCTGTTCCTCTTCTGAGTTTTGTTCACCGTTACTATGGTTTTACTCACAGCCAGACAAAGGATAACAACTCGGAATTGCAGGACTTTCAAATTTTATTTTTGTTCCCATGCAGAATAAGACCAAAACCTTTGAAACATTTTCCTAGAGACAGATTGTGTTGAAATACTTTGTTTTGAATCAAAGCATACACAAACCCTGGCAGGTAAGGCAGCAGTTTGGAACAGGAAAATCCAGTCCATGAGACTGGAACGTTGTTTATTTGCACCCCACACACACTCCTAGGTCATCCTGAAAAAAACAGAGGAGGACTCAAACTCTGGTTTGCAACATTTCAATTCGATGCTGTAACCCTTAGGGTGACCAGCCTCCTTCAGTCTTCTGAAAATAGTAAATGTCTATGAGTGCTGGTCGAATAAACTTGCTCTAAGTATCTATGACTTTAGATTGATTCTTTCACCTTGTGGGGCAAGAACCTCCCCACAAAAGGAATTGAATTTCAATGGTGAAACTCACTTCTGTCTTATCACTGGCCAAAGGAAGAGGAAAGTTTAACAACCCCAAATAAAAATTTGAAAATCCTTTCCCGTTCTCTTCTCCCTCCTTTATGGATGTCTGTTCCACTGCCAGGACCGTTAGCAACTGCTTCTTGAACCTTAGTGGAATAAGGATGATACTAAATGCACACACAAGTATATACATGTGTATCATAGCTCTCATTTGTCTCTTTTTTTTTTTCTTTAACTGTGTTGTTTGGGGTTTTTTTGAACCAGTACCATGGAGTACTATCATTAACAAAACACAATAAAACGAATTGGATTCCCAAAAGTATTCCAGCCGACAGTGCCTGAATTTCAAATGTAGCCTGTCTCTAACAGTTTCATGTCATTTACAATTCCTTGGCTATCAAAGCCATGACCTATGGAGATTTTTTAAATTTTTTCTAACCTTTTTGCTTGCTACTCTTGAACAGTACCATGAAAAGGGTTTTTATACACTAGGCTGCCTGGGTTATTACACTATGAATTGCTCACACTGTGAACTGTGAGATGTTTTGCTATAAGGGAAAAAAAAAAAAAAAACCAAAAAAAAAAACCCCACACAACAACACACCAAAAAAACAACAAAAAAAAACCCCCACACCTACCCAGTTACACAGCTTTGAAATCTGCATTGAGGCCACTTGGTCCTCTACTATCTGACTGGTAGATTTTGATTACAAACACACTATGAAGGAGTTATATTTTATATTACTTACAGGCTCCAAATCTCTCATGCTCACAGGGAGCTCACGTACAGTGAGCAGGAGATCCAGCCTCTGGCTTAAGTGGGGGATTTTACACATCTACATAGAATTGAACAGAAAAGAAATTAAAACTCATGTCTATACCAAAAGACACACGTATCTTTCATAATTTGTTAAGTAATTCAGCTGCACCATGGTTTTCCTAATTTCTGTGCTCATTTATTAGTTTTATTCTAGGCCTTAATCTGTAGATATGCTACGGCACATACCTAAATATGCATCATGTGCGTATGCAGATTCAAGAAGACACTCTCTGCTCGTAGGGTCAGACATTATTAAAATCAGTGACACTCATTTCTTGTGAACAAGAATGGTTAAATGCATACAACATTATGCTTATAGATTTTGGAAACCTAGCTCAGAATAAATCTTTGGAGGAAGGGGAGGGTGTGTGAACACAAAGGGGGACACAAAGGGATCGATATAGTTGTCTGCATAACATCTACCTGCCTCAACTCTTTATCAGATAAATCCTCTTAAATTTACAGTCTCAGCCAGAATCAGTATAAGTTCCAAACACTTCCTTGTAGTGGTTTTATCTAGAAGAGAGCGTGCTAGGAACAGCATGTGGTGCCTTTTGATGCTGTACCTTCTTACCTCTAACATAAACTGATCGACCACATGCAGCTCTGAAGAAGACCCCTTGAATGACTGGTACCTTTCTGTGTCTTTTGGTGTTGGCATGTATCTGTAAAACAGCAAATGAAAATTAGATGTTCTCTTCCTCTTCACTCAGTATTGTTGTAACGTAAAGCAATCATTCCATTCCATGCATGGGAATTACTTACAGTTTAGCATCATTTACGTACTGCATATTTATTCTTTAATCATTTGAACTTTATAGAAGTTTGAGCCAACTATGTGATGGAAAGAAAAAAATGATAATGATCTGTAGATACAGCTGCTTATCTGGAAATACTTGAAAACAACAGTTCATGGTGTTCACTACAGGTAATTTACAACAGCATGGGCTATTTTGGAAAAGGTAAAACCTTGTGACAGAGGAGTTAAGACCATAATTTCCAAAGAGGTTCATTAATTCTGTGATTGACACATACGTGCCTTGCTTTCATTGTTTGGATGAACATATCTGACAACTTTTCCAAAGCACCTAGAAACAATATACACTTTTTGAGCAGTCACGGCCATGCTGGCTCCACTTGTCCCCAGTAATAACTTCTTTGAAAAATTACCACAAAAGCAGAGCAGACTCATTCTATGGTGTGATTCACCAGTGGGCACCGTCCTCTGACCAACTCCCACCTCTAAAACTTTTTTAATTGCCCATGAAACAAGACTTCTGCATAAGGTAACAGAATATTTTCCCATAGTACTCCCAGAGCCGCAGATTTTTAGAAAACTGACTTCTTTAAACGTGCCTCCACTTGGAAAAATAAACACACCACCACAGTTCCACACTTTTGGAAATATTCCTGCCTGACTGACTGATACACTGTGGGAATTCATAGCATATCTTAAGAAGAATGAAATCGATGTTAAAGCTAACATATGAGAAGAAGTGCTAAGAATCTTAAATAAGTATTCGGGTCTACTATCTTCTCTTCTTTCTCTGCAAACAACCCACTAAATTTGTAGCAAGTGTGACTAAACATTCGTGGGGATAGATATACATTTTCATTAAAAATAAGGAAATTTATTCAAAGATGGAAAAACTAAAGCAAATATTTTAGCACGTTAAATACAGGACAAAATAAGATATTTTTTTTCTGCTGTTGTCAATAATTTAATATGATATTTCAATTGAATAATTGCTGGGGTTTAATTATTAAAATTTATACTAAAGCAGATTACAAAATATTACATTTATCACCCTTCACCATCAAGAAAAAAAAGAATTCTCATTTAAAAATAACAGTTATCTCTTGGCAAACAAAAGGGGGTTTATTTATCATTAAAAATTATATGCCTTTTTAAGCAAATTCAAAGAACTATTCTTTAAAGCTGATAGAAAATATCTTCATTTAATCAGAACTCTGATATCCCATCAAATTTTTTTAATGTATTATGTATATGAAATGAAACTAGCAGATTATCTAGAAGGTTTAAAGCTTGAAACATTAAACAATGGAAGCCATGGAAAAGGAAGCAGAATAATATGTGAATGCATTCCATAAATATCTTTTTACATGAATGCAACTCTAATGGAACGTGTGCAAAGAAAAATCTCCCACTGTTCCGAAATACTAAGTTTATAGAGACAAAGAGTACTTTGCTGTCGATTTTAAGACATCAGGATAAAGAATCATTCAGAGAACTATGCAGAGGTTTCCATATCAAAATAAGTCCTGAAGTTTCTAATAATATTCCACCACCACCTCCACTAACTTTCATTGGATACATGAGAAGAACATTTTGCTCCCTGGTCAGTCTTGAAAATGTAATCTTGGTTTTGGCTTTAAATATTTTTCATTCTACAATAGTTGAATTTAAACCTCCTGCTCAGGCTTAGACAGTGTGACAGGTATAATTTGCACAGAGAGGAATTTTCCAGCCCCTGACTATCCCGTTTCAATTCCTGTCATAACCACAGGTTCTCAATTAACCAGAGGCCACAGTTTTCAACAGCAATATTTTCCACTACGGCACCTAAATGAAGTGGAAATCTCTTCGAAAAGTGCCAAGTGTCCTGCTGCTTGTGTCATGCCAAGTCCACTACAGTACAAGAGAAACTTCTGAGTTCTGATGTTTCAAGATAAGCACCTGAGTGGAGCCGTAAGACACTGAACTGCTTTGGAAATCCAGCCCTCGATTCCGAAATGCATCTCATCTATTTCAGTAACACTTTTAAAACTGTTGGGGGTGGAAAAAAATTAACTTCCTTTCATTACAATATTTGTACATGTATACCTGGATTTTGGCAATCAATAAGAACCCCAGGAACAGAATCCTTGATCGTATATAACATATAGCAATACAGCATCCAGTATCTCTTACATATCCGATTGCTAGACAAATTTCCTCAGCATTATTGCTATCAAAGGAAGACTCTGAAGTCTTCAAGGAAAAAATAAAATCTCTCAAGCTCCATTGCCATCATCATTATTATTATTATTATTATCTGGTGGCAAAGAGCCCAGATGCTACGCGTCAGTGATCACAGATGGTGTTACACCAACTTCAACAGCGTGGAGATCCTGGGCTGAATCTTCAGCGCGGTACCAGGGCTTGAACAACGGAGCATGTTCAGCGTTTTCCTTCAACCCACAGTGTGAGCAGAGGCTGCCCTCGTGAACGGGGCTGGCCAGACCCCAAGCACTCAGCGGTGCTGCAGGACGGGAGGCATTTCCTTACTGCTGCCAGCTCCTACCATCTGTTTCTCCAGAGACAGGCACGTGTGTAACTGGAGAATACTCTCGATGTCCCGGACAGTTCACTGCAGTTGTCTCCTGACTAATTCCACCACTGCAATAAGAAACTGCAGTACTGCGTGAGATCCTTCTTTTTTGAATGAAGTCTTTAGACTCAGCTTTTGAAAGGCAACAGATCCCCATTACCTTCAGTGGGGCTCTACACCTTTCACTAGCTCATAATCTGCTGTGTGGGGTATAACTGGTAAAGCACTGGGGCAGCCAGCTCCTCCAGAGCAGTGGTACACATAAAACATTTAAATTTTCAGTGTCCCTTCATACTTCAGGCAAGCTCTGTACAAGCTGTCTCACAGAATGGCATTAATTCCATATGTTACTTGTCTGTTCTTCCTGTTCACATCACTTTCTAAGCACAGACATGATTCTGCAGACTTTAAAATTACTGTTGATGTACTGATTAGGGTCAAGATTTTAAGGCCAAAATTAAACTCATTCCACAAGAAGTATAAACATCAATTATTTACTTCCTCATTTTCTTCGCCAGAATCATCTTTTTCCAAGCTTGCTTTAGCAAAATACTCTTTTTTTTTTTCTCATTTTGAAGCAAAAAAAAAGTTCTACATCAAGTTTTCACATGAAAAAAACATGGCCCAAGTATCACATAGGGACTGGGATGTGTAACAGATACTACCCTAGGATCCCATTTCTTTCCTTTCTTTCTATGTCTTAAACTATTCAAACAGATGTAGTCCAGTTCCTACAAATTTCACAATAGTTTGCTTACACTACTGAAATCTATTTTTCTCATATAGCAATTCAATTTTTTTAAAGACACTGAAATTTGCATTCTGCTTTAAACCCACATATCTCTGCCACTCAAATACTGATATTCTTAATATCCCACCATCCCATGAAGCTCCTTAACAGCTGTCGGCCTTCTTCCTCTCCAAACCAATTTTAAATCTTTCACTTCTGATCCTGCAACAGACCGTAAGGCTGTAGTAAGAGATGTTGTGAAGTTTTCTTGTCAAGTTACACCTGCCTGCTCCCTGCCACAACTTACTCTGTTAATAACTCTGCTCCTTGTAACTACTTCACAAAATCATGTCAGATTTGCTGTCATTTCTTGCAATCCTCTTTCCTACATAACATGGGAAAAAGTGATATTTTGGGGGCATATTCTAAAACCTCAGTTGCAAGGACTGAGATTTCTGTGTGCAACCCTAATATTCTATCACAGTCAGGACAGATCCAGTGTCTCAGGAACATCGTCCCTGAACTATGAGTTATTTGCAGAAGTTTATGCCTTCTCCAAAAGGTAGCATATATTATAAACAAATAATTGAACCCCAAAGATTACCTTCTTAAGGCTGTAATCTGCTCATCTGTAAGTCCACCACTCTCTTCGTGTATAATGTATAGTTTTTCTTTCAGCTCACTTGGCTTTATACGGAAACTTTTAAGAAAAATATCTGGAGGAAAATTATTCTTAGATTACTTGGAAGAAAATGCTCAAGGGAAGGAATGTTACTAAAACATTTCGTATTTACTTTCCAGATTTTAAAAAAGGGGAGGAGGGAAAAAAAAAAAAAAAGAAAAAAAACAACCCACACCACCACACCACAAAAAAAACCCAAAACTGCTAAGGGTAGCTGTGAATGCTAAGGCAAAAACTCTTCATTGTTTCTTTAAATATACATAGCAGTAGTCAAGCAAAAATATATTTCTGCTGGAAAACAATCAATGCTTATGACAACTACCAAGATACTGTTATCAGAATGTACTAAAGTACTTAGTCGTACATATTTCTCTCATACTCAGCTCAACACTCAAAACAATTCTTTTCCAAATAACAATACAATGTATTGGCATATTGTAATATGTTGAAGGCTAAAGAAATTAAATTTTCTGTTTGTTTTGATTTTGTTTACTTTCTTTGTTTAATTTCCAGGGTTCAATAGAAGGTAGGTAGAGTCCATGCAAGAAAAATTACTCCCAAAATGAAGGCAACCTGGGAAACAGAAGTGCTCAGTTCTTCTACACTGCCTGATATTCTAAAATCTGATTAAGAGTTTTTGTGATGTTTAAGACTTCTGTGCTGACATGGGGCTGGATCATATTACGCATTATGATAGGGAAATGGAAAAATATATATATATAAAAAATGGAAAGATGTCTCTTCCCCAAATAGGTGAAGAACGATTTGTAAGGCTGTTACTCCCAGAAAGACTACTTTGTCTTGCCAGTTATTCTTTAACTACTGTCTTCACCATCTTTAGTAAAGGATGAAGGTAAAAAAGTGCGAGGAAGTGAACAGAGGGCACCAGCAGAGAAAGCAAAACAGTTTAAACATTTCTGTGTTCTGAAACTTGTCCTAGAGTCTCTGCTATGACAAAATTCCTCCAAGCAGCACAAGGGAATTGGGAAGGAGAATCCAGAAAGGATGTGTATGATTTACCTTTTTTTTTTCTCTTCTCTCCACTTCTAAAAAGGAACAGAGTCTTTCAGGTTATAGGATCTTGCTGTGGCCCAAATCAGCTACTAATGGCTCTCAGGAGACTGTTGGCCAATGGAGTATATACCATTTATTTTCCTCTGACACATGTTCCACCCTTTTAATTTTGCTATAAGATCTAGTTTTAATGCTAAACCTGGCATAATCTTCCCTTTTTCCCTCTTATGCTTTTTATGCCTTATATCTTTTGCTTCCCTATGCCTTTTAAACTAAGTGTCTCTTCAGGTGTGGTGATGTCTACAGATCGTAACAGAGTGAATAACTCATGGTAAAACATTGGTTTTAAAAGACTCACAACCTGTCTAGAAAGTATTTAAAATTTTCAGTAGTTGAAATTAGCCACTGAATAAATTCTGGTCATCAGACTTTGCCAAAGTATTTTGCTAGGCAAAACATAGGTTGTATATATGGGAAACTGGGTCTCATACAGAGAAACAGGCACCAATCAAGTCACAGAAACTGGTATTTTGATTCCTGTATCAGTCTTTCACCCACTAGATCCCACATTCTTGGATTAACATATACATTATAGTGTCTCCCAAATTTTTTTCATTGAAAACCTGAGGATGTTTTTCTTGTCTCTCTCTCTCTCATACCTGTTCTCTATATGGCAGAAATTTATTTTGTCCACCAGAGTCCATAACTTAGATTTTATTTGCATTTTCCCATACACTACACCGGGCTTGAATTTAGTGTGTAGATCTTCTCTCAGAACTCTCCCTTTTCTCTTGTGTTCAGAAAGCCACTCAAATTCTCAAGAAATTTTAACCTACTGTCGTTTTGGAGCTTCATATTTTTATTCATTAATTTAAGAACTGTGGTTTGCAGCACTTGCAGGAAGATTAATCAGAATTCTCAGGATCAAATTAGCTTTTGATCTAAGTAATGTCCATTATAATAAGTATATGCCAAAAATTTCACTGATGGGACTTTAAGGATAAGATTAAGAAATGGATGTAGAATGTCTCAATGAAAAAAGTTGTAAGAGGAATAGGATCAAAAGGAAGAAGGGTGCTATTTGCAAACCGAAAGAAAGAAATTTCCTCAAAGTAACTGCAATAATTTAGTAGATAAAAGTGCTATTACAGAATTCTTTTTATCTACAACAGCACTTTTGTATCACTAACTTCCTTTTAACCCTTCAAATTGTTAGTCAATGGATGCAATAATTCCAACAAGTTACCTCTGTTTACAGTTCCCAATTAAAACTTTACATGATCTCCAAAACATACCCTTTCTTATCAATATTCACAACGATGAAATCATTAAAACTTCAAAATTAACTGCCCCAAATTCTTTACACATGTAACATTTCTTAAAACATCTCTAGGTTATAGAACTTTTTTGGAAAGCCATCTCTGTCATAGAAATCAGAGTAATCTTTGAAGAACAATTACTCTTGCTCCTTTAATATCTACCACTTCTCATCAAAATAATTGAAAGACTTTTACATCATTTTATCAGTAAGACCAGGACTATGTGTTGAACTGCTTCATTAGCTGTGAAAGACCGTTCCAGGTCAGGTCTTGGGCAGAATCATACCTGGGATATGAGAGGGAAGGATCCTGTTCGTGATCATTCAAGACAGCTGTTGACAGTCTAAGCTATCAGCCAGAGAAAGGCCAAGAGAGCTCCTGCTCACCCCAGGCTTCCAGAGAGGAGTACACAGTACTTATCAATACACTTACTGAAATTATGTGCAACTTTTCGGTCTAACATGATGTGTTGATTTACTGAAGGTTCGTTGCCCGAAAATACTGCCATGTCCTGGATCTGGAACTGACTGCAGAGTCTGGATACATCTATTTTTTTCTTGCATGGGTCACATGATCCCCAGACAGATTTTTGAATCTAGTAATATAGGAATGACAGAGTAAACAAAAAGCCAAAAGAACAGAGACACTGTGTTCCATCCAAGCATGGAGAAAGGCATCCAGGTTATTTCGTGGCACAGGTGTACTTTTATATAACTATACATGTAATACAGGCTACAATACTATTTTTTTTCCCTTTAACAGCTACAGTCAGGTTTGTCCTCACCTTATCACAAGGAACAACATCCCAGTGAAAGGCTTTGGTTCTTTTTGTCAACGGAGAAAGGCTGCAGGGCTGAGGTAACGCAGGGGGGGCTGGCGGTGCCTCTGCCTTACTTATGGGAAGTGGAAGAGATGGCGATGCTGGGGCTGCTTCCTCCTCTGCAGGCTGGGGGCTCAAAGACCTGTTCAGACTGGCTGTTGCAGAACTGACACCAAAGTGGAGCACGTCCTCCTCCTCTTCATTCAGAGGTACAGGAAAATCCTCATAATCTGCTTCAGAGGAGGTGCATCCTTGAGATCCCTCCAGAGGCAGCGAGGCACCCTTGCACAGCTGACAGTACCTTTCTATGAGAGACACCCATTCATTCTGGAGCTTGCTAACATCCTCTGTCCTGTTCTTTTGGACAGTAAAGGGTATTCGAAACCTGAAATTTAAGAATGTCATATATAAACGCAAGGAAGTGTAAATAACATGCTGACTAATACAGCCACAGGTATTTCTTATTTGAGCAGAATGATGTTCAGCAGCTTTACTTGTCAAAGGAGCCCAGTGCTGCTGACTCTGACCTTTTCAGGCAGAGTTAATTGCTTACGTGTCTAAGGTTAGAGAGCTGAAGTTTTGCCATATATTGACTCTGTGGTGCAGTTACCTCGTAATTCCTCTTCTCCACCTTCGGGGAAGGTGAACAATATGCTACGTCTTACTATGCTTGTTGCACAAGCTAGTCAGAACCTGTTCACACATCTGTCCTATCAAGCTGAATGATATATCTCTTCACTGGCTCCTGGTGTGACAACTAGACAAGTCTTTGTGGGCAGTATATCAGTATATCTTCTCAATTCCACAATGTGGGACTTTTGATTCCTCCTTAAAATACTCATCACATCACTGCAGAGCAATGGGAGGGGTAATCTACATAATTCTGATGGCCTCATTTCTTCACTGCTGTATTTAGTTCTGGGACATCGAGATTCTTTGTTGCTTGACCTTGTTTTCAGTAGTTCTGCTTTAACAAATTATTAATTACCAACTATACTTACAAATAACTGTGTTCGTTAGTCTGAACTGAAAAGGTACGGCATCCATTCTCCTTGCTGACACTCACATTACCCCCTGACAAATTAATTGTGTTTGGCACAGGGTCTGCAGTCTTGTTCTTTCCTCCCAGACCTATGCAATATAAAGTCAATTCTCCTTCACGTAGTTGTACCAAGTACCTGAAGGACAAGGAATGGAGATACAGTTCATTCTTCACTGACTGCTTATTTACACAAGCCTTGCCTTTGTTAAAGCATTTTCTAATGTCAATAAGTGTCCACATTTTTATAGCAACTTCCATGGAACTGCCAAGAAGTGTCAATAGCAAAGCATAAAACCTTTGAGATGAGGGCTTCTCATTCTCATCTGACATATAAGTGAACTGTGACACAAAATATGAACTTCCCACCTGCCATGCCTAATGAGCGCGCTAAAACTAAGAAGATCTATCAACTAAAAATCACTAAAACTAAAAGTTCTGTTAATTTGTTAGCTACAATCTGTCCCTCCCACTCTATTTCTTGCTCTCATTTGTTTGGGATGGTGGCCTTTTTGGACTATGAGCTTTTAAAGGAATTCACCATGTGACTGAGGAGCACATAGGCTTCAGAGTTTCTGTGTCTTCAAGGTTTTACTGCCACCAAGCTATAAATAAGATAACATAATATAAGCTAGTGCACAACCTTATAGTCCAACAACTCTCCCTCTCCTGAAAACACCCCTGCACATGCTCTTAATCCGTGAGGACCGACCCTGGTCCCGCCTCATTCCCAAGAGTCACTTGGCAGGACGGGGTCAAAGTATTCTGCTCTCAAGGGCTTCCATCAGAAATGACTTTGTCAAAGTGTGGGTATTACCTATTTAAATGATAAATTAATCCTGGCACAAATTGCCTGCCCATCCGCAGCTTCCATTAGAGCAACATGTTCCGCTTCAGTCTCTCTTCCAGGATTCTGCTCTGCTGCTTATAACAAAGGCCCCACATTCAACAAGTGGGGCTTTACTGTATGTGGGTTTTATTCTTATTTAAGCATTTGCATTCTCATTTTTCTTGAGGGTTACTGCATTTCTTTATCATTCTGACAGTTCTATCAGACCTTTCTTTTCCTCCGCTCTCTCCTCAAGGTGTGTCTAGTTGATTAAGATGTTCTATGAGGAATTTAAATAAGTTTAGCTGCTCCAGAAGAATTAAACATAAAATATAAATTGCATCTATTCCCACATAAACAGTCAAAGTGATAACAATTGTTTAATGGAGCTGGCAGTTATATTGATCTCTCCTTTCTTTAAAGCAGAGACTTATAGTTTAATCGGATCTCCAGATGTTTCCACCATTATTTACTTTGCCAAAAAACAGAGAGGATTAATATCAAGAAGAAAGCAACAAGGGCTTTGCTTCACAAGATAAATAAAAATCAATTTCTGTTTGTTAACAAACTTGTTAAATGTTGCAAAGTAACAAATCCTGAGACACACTTGAGGATAGTGCTTACAAGACATACAGTGGTAGCTTTTTGAAAACAATTAAAATCATTTTCTGCGAGCTGTGAAGTCTTTGGAGATAATTGCCCTGTGCAGATAATTACAATGTTAATTTCTTTTATTAGTTTTTGGTAGACAGACTTTTTTTTATTCTCTCTTTGATAGTATAAGCAATTTCCAGGTATTTTAGAAGCTGGCTCAGGGGAAAGGTGGGCTGTCTGTAGGATGGGTAGCAAACTGTGTAAAATCACCGTGGCTGGTTCACTAGTTCAGTAACAGAGCAAACAGAAGCAGAAGTCATGCTTATCTTGGTGGTTTAGGGGCTGAATGGAATGGTGGTGGCAGTCCATTTCCTACTGAATAATGATTCCTCTGTCTGAAACCACCACCCCATTAGGCCACCATGGTTGGTCACCCCCACAGGAGGGAAGTTCAGAACATTACGAGAACAAATTATGAATTTTGGGGCAGCCATTTGGCAAGTGTGAGTCAATGTTCCCTAGCAGGACTCCTATACTCCTTATCTGCTTTGCCAGTCGTCTTTTTCTTTTCCTTATGGATGAAAATGGAGTAAAAAGTAAAGAAATAAACATAAAGAAGTCCCACCATTAAAATCACTTTTAGCATCATGACCAGAATATATTTATGTCAGTAACACACACAACAGTCTCTAGCACACATCAGAACTTCATTTTGTTGGGTACCACTATTGCACTAGCAGTCAATTTCAATATTTTCATCTCATGCAAATTTGGCATGTAAGTTTTAACTTTAAAAAGCTATTAAGTAATCCACTTGTTATCAGCAAATTAAAATCTTATTTATCAGAAATTTTAATAAAACCCACAAGCCAGAGGTCTACAAAAGTGCCATTCGTACTTCACCCATTCAGCAGAGGTAAAAGTATTTTGCTGCAAATCCAGCAGTCCTTCATGTATCACATCACATTCTGCAGGTCTTCCAGAGCAGGACTCTGCTGGTCTCTTGTACGAATTTCTCTGTATAACTCTGCTCAGAAGGTACATTATCTATGTAATAAGTAACAGCAGAGAGAGTATATTTGCCATGTTAATTCCCTTGAATAAGACATTAATAGGTGAGTTTTTCAAGTATAAAAATGATAGACAACACTGTAAGTAGCAGCCAAATAGGTGACATAAATTAACGTAAAATAAATAGGGTCTTTCTATGATGCTAAACTACTTAACTGCAATTTGGTTTTATGCCCACAGTTCTAAACCTGTAAGTGGAAGGAGAATATAATTTTTTTCTGAAGGGGTTACTGTAAAACATAGTTTTACTTTTTTGATTCATATACAAAGCCATCTAGGACAAAGTTTCTGTTCAGCTCAGCTCAAGCCCAAGTAGTAACTGATTACTTGAGCTTAAATCTCAAACAAAGCTAGTAGAAAAATAAAAGTTTCCCTACAGTTGAAAACAGGATGGATTAAGGTGGGTGTAAATTTAAAGTGGTCTTTTTGTTATAGAGGGCCATATTTGAGTGTTCTTACTGCAGAATATGTGTGCCTTTTTGAGCCCTTCTGCTAAACATAATCTATTTTGTAAATTTAGCAAATCAGCCATGAGATAGTGTTCATCTGGAATAAAGGTTTCTGCATGTGGAGTGAACCATTAAGTTTCACGAGGGATGAACCCCTTAGCAAAAAGCCCTTTAAAAATGAGTCACATCAGAAGCTTGGATGGAAACTCTTCCGTGCTTTCTGAGAATTTGTTTCTCGACCTAGATTTTGCAGCTGGTTTCAGCATCTCAGCAGTGGCATGACACAAACCCCAAGACCTGATCACCCTGAACACACGGGATATCTGCATTCAGTTGAAAAACTAGTGCTGATGTCACGACTCGAGTATCTCAAGTTTCAATGTAGAGCTTAATTACACTTACTACTGGGAATATGTAATCAGATCTAGAACTCGGAGACCTCAAAAAGAACAGCTCATACAAAATCTTGCAACACTGAATTAAACTAGTATCTACTTGTACCTAGGCTGCCTTCCTTTGATAATTTTATAATTTCAGTGTATTTTGATAGTAAAAGACAAACTACTTGGTCTTTTTCTTTTCACAGCAGCAAGATGGCCTCATTCATTCTTCTTAAGAGAACACATTTTAATAAATACCTTACAGAGAGAAAAAAATGCTTAGAAAATGTCAATTAAGGTTCAGCTGTGCAGTTCATCAGCTTTGTTTGCTTGTTTTAATACAATCTCAGACCAGTTACATTCAAGGCGCAGCTGAAGAAATGCATCCACTTTCACATCACATCTCGAGCTGGCTTTACATCTTCGGTCCTAGTGAACTGTGGCAAAATCCGAAGGCCAAACTTCATCCTGAACGCACGTTCCCTTTGTTCTATGTACAAACATACATGGAACAAAGACATACCTACTTCTTTGCTTGTACAATGCACAGCATAACAATTCCTATTTATGACTGGGACCTGCTGGGTACTACCATACATTAGCTGTTATTTATAGCGATCCGTCTATGACATTGTAAAAACTTGCCTTCCTTTTATCATCAAGAGACACTGCTTCCAGCTCATAATCTTGTCGACCATGAAACACAATGCTGAAGCGCCTCCTTTCAGTATCTTCACAGGCTTTGACTTGTGAGAAAGGGAACTGTTTCTTAATAATTCCTTTTTCAATGTTAAAAATGGTCTTTGTGTTGAAATCAATCTGGAATAGAAAGTTCTTCATTACTTGACTCCATCGCTTCTCTTTGTTGAAAGGGAAAGACAGCATCTCCAATATTACCATGCAAGGGCGTTTAGATAAAGAAGCAGCTTAGAATATGTATCTATCTTGCTGACGAATAGAATAAAAAAATGACATTCCATCATCAAGATACCGTACTATATTTGTCTTATTTACAAAACAAACAGATATTCATTGTAACTGTGTTTCCCTATCTCTTTTGATGAATCTGCACGAATTTATCACTCTGAAATATGATTTCTTTTTACATTTTCCTTGCCTTATACAACCCAGTGCAAAAACTTCCTATTCAGGAGTAGTGGTAGCACAAACTACTGGTATGACCATCTCAGCAGAGATTCAATTACTAACTGGTTCAACCTATGCCCCAATACTAAAATGAAGTGAAGGTGGTTATTTTTAACAGCCACTTCTGTGTCAGGAAAAGACAATACTATTGAGAGATTACTTTCTGATGTAAGTACTACTGTGTTTTGGTTTAGATCTTATCTAACACAGGGGGGTTTTTTTGTCTGTATGTATAGATACATATATACATGTACATATAGGGGAAGGGAGTGATGATAATAGCCAGTAAAGTTATTTTATCATTATTTCACAGCTATAAGAATTAAAAATTGTTTGTTTCAAAATAAGATTATTCTTCCTCCACTGCACAATCTATATTTGCAGCGTTTAAAAACTGGTACAGATTCCAGTATCTTTTCTATGTGTCACTCCCTGCTGAGCAGAACGAGCTTTGTTGATACAATAAGATGTGAATATTATCAGACTGCTCAGCTTCAGTGAATGCGGCCCACAGAGAAGGCAAACTTAGAAGAGTCTCAGATCTCACCCGAGTTAGATATTTACCTTTGGTCATAAATGATTCTTGGCACCTTTCATTCCTGTAGCACAGACCACACTAACGAAATGCTAATATTGTGCCTTTTCCTCCATTCTGTTTATAGCAGGAAATCTCCAAATCAGAGCCATTCTCACTATTATCTCTGACTTGGAAGGCTACTGGTACCTGCAGAACTGGAATTAAACTACTCCAGATTCCCAAACTGATAACTTCGTAACGTAATATAGCTTTCTCCATTTTTCCATCAGCTTTATGTCTAAACAAATAATCATTTAATTTCAAAAACCAGTGGATATTGAGAGAAATAAGATTATACTTTCTACAATTGAGATATAGTAAACAAAAACCCAACCTCTAGCATGTATGACTTGGACTTGCTCATTATCAAATTTTGTCCAAACTGCATAAAAAATACAGTGAAATCCAGATTCCTGGAAACAATATGAAACCTCTGTCATTGACTTCATGGAATCAGGAAATCACCATCGGGTGTTATCGACAGAAGTTTGCTTTAATATTGTTCAAGTGTTGTCCCTTTATGATACAGCGAGTCAATAAAGCCTTAAGGGTTCATAACGTCAAAAAAAGAATTCACAGGACAGAGTAACCAGCGATGAAATGCACGGCCTGCCAAAGGAACCTTCTGAGTATCCACATGAACATTTCTTCCCAACCTTTACAGAGTGCAGTTCAAGTGATGTCCTGTCGAAAGGGACAGATATTTAAGGATGTCTACATCATAGAATGGTTTAGGTTGGAAGGGACCTTGAAGATCATCTGGTTCCAACCCCCTTGCCCTGGGCAAGGACACCTCCCACCAGACCAGGTTGCTCAAAGCCTCACTTGTGTGCATTTACTGTAGCTAAGTAGTAAGAACAACTCCCAGGCACAGCCTATTATAATCAATCATCTTTGTGACGAATCGTGTTTTTAGAGGTGAAATAACCTCTTAGATCATCAAGTTCATTCTACAGCCCCACCAGAGCCTCAGTAGAGGGATTTTCAGATACTACCCCCAAAGTACTTTTGGTGTTAAAGGTAGAAAGCTGGTCAATATCTGGTACCTCTCTGATAGGTCACTGAACCACAGGATATGTTAAGCTATCTCATAACATTTCGTGAGCATTGTAAGCATATATTTTTTTATATTTCTTCAAAAGTGAGAATTTTTAGTTACCTGCAAAATTCTTTTCTGCCATCGATAGTGTTTGTATTTGTAGATACTGAAGTTAAATTGTGAGCCAGTTAGCAAATCCTGTGGATCCTGTAAAATAGAACAGAAATCAGCAATATGTCCACACTTATTTTTTGCCCACTCTAATCCAGCTGTTTTCTCGGGTGAAATCTCCCTCAGTGAACAGCATTCAAACGGTGCTGGAGGCTTTGCAGAACTCCACGAGAAGATACATGGAAGCACCCTCCTGACCTGATTTTCGCAAGCACAAAATATCCACAACTCCTGCTGAACTAATGAAGGGATTGCAGATTGGGATGGAAGGTAGAAGGGACAGCAGAAAGCAGGAAGACAGGAAGGAGAAGAGCAGAGCCCATGGAATTGTAGTAAACCCATTGCAAAACACATGAGTACAAGCAGTCTATTAAATGGGCTCAGTAGCACACAGGAACTATCTGTGGCTTTAAAGAAAAACATTTAGAGACCCTTGAACATGGTGCAGTAAAATGGAAGATCTTTGTTCCTTGATATTATATGAGAGTATACAATTTGTTATCTGGCCCCTTACAGCAGCTATACTGTGTCCCTGGAAAATAACTCATTTTATAATCTTCAGGAAAATGCGGGAAGGAAAAGGTCATGATCCAGCTATATTAAATTTAGTTTAGTTCTAATAATTAGCTATCACAAAAACTTTAACGCAGCAGAAGTAGAAAAGGAACCCTTTCTCCTCTTCTTCTGAGAATATATATCCATGTTGTCTTACACTGCTGAGTTTAATATTTTTGTTGACTGCAGGCCTTCTGCAAAACTTGCACTGCTCTTTTATTAGTATTTATTTTTACTTCTCCTTCTACTTCTTTCCAGCCAAGAAGTTAATAAGCAGTTCAGAAAGTTAATTTTAAAAATTCCAAAAAGCACCAGGTTTATCTCAAAATCACTATCAGCTCCTGTGGTGAAAAAAAATTCGGATTGTGTCATTAGCACTTCATAAGATTTCAGTGTTTCCTGGAGATGCTCCCATAGAGAGGCTGGTTCAAAATTCCAGAGCAGAAAGAGAAATAGATAGTGAACATTTTTCCAAAGAATTATCTGCTGGCACTTCTGTGGTGATGATGGACAGAGATTGCAATGAGAGAGATACTGGACAGGGATTGCAGAGGGCAGTGCAAGGCTGATGTATCAATTTACACAATTCATGTACTTATTTTCAAACTATTTCCACTCACTATTATCAACTTTTACTTTTCTCAGAAAAGAACTTCCATGCTTTCCATAAAATGGAAAGCTGCTAATGCTCTATTCCTGATTGCCAGTGAAGAGATGAGGGCTTTAACAACAGAAAAAATGGTATTTTTGTGTCTCTATCTGATCCTGAAGAAATCTCTGGTCTAGAGCTCTTGGTCTGGTTGACCTCTGCTCAGGCAAAGCTATGCTGTCGTAGGACCAAAAAACAGTTTTAGGCCACCTTTACACCAACTCTATTTTTGTCTAGTGGAAGGTCAGAGCCAACCATAGGAAATGTTAGAACTGAAATCACACTGGCCAAGGCTTTGCACTTTGTAGCCAGCCATTCTTGTAGCCATCCATAATGCTGAGTTGTCAGACCCTTTTATGGTGACCAGTCATGCCCCAACGACAACCCAACTCTAGGATACCCCTCAGAGATTAGATCCATCATTTTTCTGATGTGCTTCATGGTATCAGCCCAAGGATTTGCCCTACCTTTATTGGTACAGTACGTGATGCCGCACTTGGAACAGCAAACTTCATATGGATACATCCGATCTACTTTTAAACTACTTAACACAAGTACTGACATCACTGTTGCTGCAGCATCTACATGTGCTATCCATTACACAGGATACATTAGCCATTAGTATCTGGCACATTCAGGAATAAACTAGAATGTCTATGTTTGCACAAGTTGGGACTGCATCCTTGAAAGCAATACAGGCATGCTCCTAACGCTCATCCAGGCTTTCCAGAACATGCTTATACATTTGAATGTCTTGCAAAATAGATCAAAGGAGTGACCTTACCTTTTCAGCGTACACCTCTTTCTGTGCCAAATGTAAAGCTCCTTCAATGCTCAATTCTTTATTTTTCACCATGTTCATAATTTTGAGGATTTTTTCCTGGCCTAACTAGAAAAAAAAAGTCAATCATATTTTTAGAGACTGGTTTTTTTGTTTGGCTATTGGGGATACAGGGTGCTTGTGACAGTTACAGCTACAGTATCTGCCATAAAATTACAATTTCATTCATATTTTACATTCTATCGACAACCTGCCCAGCAAATATAATCACCCTTTGAAACCTGGTGAGAGTCCACAAGATATCAAATATACAGGGGCTTTTACAATTTTAGAAGATGGGGTGGTAATATCTGGAGATAGAACTGCCAGGAGGAAATCTTTTTTAGTTAGAAAATCTGGCAAGAAGTGAAAACATCAATTTTGCATGCTTGCCTGTGTCTTACCCTTAGTGTAAAGTACTGCATACAGACAACATGAAAGCAAAATCAGGAGCATTGGAAATTTTCAGGGTGAAGGTGAAAAAAATTGAGGCTGGTACCAGCAGGTACAGCTGTCACATGAACTTACCTAAACATGTTAACAAGCTGGCATTACACTTCTCCTTTCTTTTACCAAAAAGGAGGTTGCACTCTCAATAAGCTAACATGCAAATTTATGTCACTAGTGAACCGGGTGGGGACCGCAACACCAAACAGGAATCGAGCAAATTAAAAAAAAGGCAAGTGGAGTAACCAGGGACCCAGAACTACAGCTGCCTGCACTGTCGGTAAAGCTCTTCCACAGACTTTGTAGAAGGAATGAACCACCTCCCTTTGAGACAGATCAAAGAGTGCCCTTGTGGGATATCCATTCCTCAACAGCAGCAGAATCAGGAATTTGGAAGGAGTGTGTAGGTTTTACCACCAAAGCTCAGGAACTTGTGATTTTTTTATCCAGTGTCTTAGCTACAACGTTGAACTAGCTACAATACATGGTGTTTCCTACCCCCCTGGAGAATGACCTCACCACCAGGAGATAAATAACTACAGTAAAATCTGTCTGTCAAATCTTTTGAACGAGTTTTAAAACTCTTCCACGTGGACACCCAGGTGAAGGGCCGACCCCAGGAGCGCTGCCCAGGCTGTGCAGGAGCAAGGGGAAGGGGCTGGGGAGATGTCTCAGGGAATGGGAATGGGACTTCCCTGCACCCCTATTGCCGGAGCTGCTGTGGGGACCGACGCATTCAGAGCAAGGCAGCTCAAAGCATCTCAGCATGGCAAGCAAACCCGAATTTGGCTACCCCAAGGACGAGGCACCGAGACCTGGAGTGGGTTTTGCTGTTCCTGCCAGAGGGAAAAGAAGGCGAAGAGCTAAAGACGGGTATCCACAGAGAGCCAGGTCTGGTGCCCGCGATGGGAAAGGTGGGTAGAAATCAGGGCTCCCAAGAGCTGCCAGTTTTGCCACCTGAAACTCAGGATTGGTACCCCCAGCAGCAGCCACCGGGCTGCTTCCCAGACCTCCGAAGCAGGTGGACGGAGCGGACGGAGCTGATGGAGCAGGCAGTGGGGCTGCAGCTGCTTTGCCACCCCCAGCACCTTCCTGTCCTGACCAGCCGCTTGCTTTACCTACACCTACAGCTCCCCACAGATATAGCAGCTTCTCTGCTGAAAACCCCAGCAACGCAGTCTTGCGGCAAAACGGGACCCTCTCCGGCCATCCAAGCACCACGGTCACCTGCCACGAGTCTGGTGGGCAGCATAAAAATAACCATTCGCACCACAGAGGTCAGAGACCAGTAAACCCACAGGTTCTCCTTTTCCAAGCCGTGCTACACCAGAAGCACTTTAGCTTACTGCATTTCTAACATCGCAACCAGTTTCTGATCAACAGACACATTGTATGTTTTTACAGCCTACAAATAAAACCAGGAGTAAAAAAAGAAGAAGAAATATTTTGTTTTTAAAGCCTTGGAATTTTCAATGCTAATATAAAGGTAACTTACAGCATAGCTCCCAGCCACAAATAGTAATGTGAACAGTGAGGAAAGAATGAAAGCAGCCTGATAATTCATTCACGCTTGCTGAGGCACAGAAGTTTCCTGCAATGACCTCCACATTCTGTATTTGAATTTTAAATGGCCATAGATTTACACCACACATACACTGTATACGATTAGATCTTAACAAGGTAATTCCCCACTGAACAGGCTTTGTGTAAGCAAATGAGAATATGGATATATTTGAATTGAAAAATATAGTTTCCTTAAGGCTAAGGCCTGCCAGCTTTAAAGTGCAAGATCGTATTTATACAGGATAGCAATTCGTGGTCGGAAGTTGGATAGTATTTTTGCAACTGTTAGGCCCTTTTGTATGGAGAAATGTTCAAAGATTTTGCAAGAGGATGGCAATGATAACGTAAAGATAACATCACAGCCTTGTGTCAAAGGCACAGTCTGATTAACACAAACAAGAGAAGTGTGCATTTCCTTTGCTTCAGTACACAAGTAATTCAATGAAAAAGCTCAGTTCTCATTTGAATCTCATGGTGTTGTCCAGCAACACAATATATCGTGCACATCCGCAGGGATGCTTCCTAAGACTGGCCAAGAAAACAAGAGTTTCAACTTGAAAAATATGAGGCTTTGAATTATTTTTTTCTAGGATATAGGCAATTTGGGTCACCATCCCTATTCTCGTGCAAGCAGACTCCATACTCTGCAGTGCCCTAATCACTGAGTATTTTAAGGTCTGTCTTTCCGGCCAAATATCTAGGACCAAGAAACCTTGCCACAACATCTCTACCAAAACCAAGACATTTTCCTGTAATTCACTGTGTTTCTCCTGCATTGCTGAAAATTAAAAAAAAAAATTTTTTTTTTTTTTACTTTTATAGAAGAATTGCAGAAGGGGGTGCATTTTTGGCTCTGTGAAGTATTCAACTCTTCGTTCTGCTTACCTTCATCAAAGTCTCCTTTAGACTAGAATGAAATTCTGCCCAAGACATGGAAACAACAGGGAATATCTCTTAATTTACTTAATAATGTATGAAGGAAAATGTTTGCAAAAGAGAAGCAAATCATTTTGTGTATTGCAGCTTCAGAAAGGTTAGTTAGTAAGTTAGACTGCTGACATTTAATGCATTCCCCAGAGAGCACACAAAAGACAGTGCTTCATACAGGTTATTTTTAACAGCACCCTGTTGTTTCAGTGTCTCTGTTAACTCTCTTTCTCTCCGCATATCTGTAAGCAGGAGAGAAACATTTCAAAAGACAAGAGAGGCAAAAAAAGGCACTTTTCAGCTTATGAGAACTGTCAAAATTATTTGTCAGAAGTCTGCCTGGCTCGCTTAGGTTTTTGACAGCCATACGTTAGCATGGTATTTTTACTTGCAAACAAGACCTGAGCAACAGATCCTGACCTTTATCATTTTGTATCTGTGGGGTTTTTCCTCTCAGCACATCACAATTTTTGTAATGCTCATTCTTGTGTTTGTTCTGGTTATATTTTTTTTCTTCAAGAGAAACAATTTTTGTCATACTATCCACCGAAATGCCACTAAGTCAGATTGTGTTGTATTGCTAATAGAATGTGATTGGTGCAACCAAACAGAATGTTTTTGTACCAGGTTGGATAACAAAACTTAGGAAAAAAATTAAATGCTTCTATTATAAAGCATGCACATTAAGGAAATACATGAGATTGCGTTAATAATGCATTCATTTACCTGCCAGGTTAAAGAATCTTGTTTAATAGAGATTAAATTTTCATCACCCGCCCAAAATTCACTGTAGCCATGTAAGTGATTTGCAAGAAAAATCAGCGCTCACAATTGAAGGAAAAGCGTGGGGCTCCAGGCATTCTCTGCATATCCATTACTCTGCGGGGTGAGGTTCTTATATTTTTGGCCTAGACAGGGTGTAAAATGTGTTCAGTGGCAAGATACGAGGTTTCTGGCTTATTCTTGGGCAGCTGCCAACACAGTACTCTACACGACCCCTGCCAGGGCTTCCTGCCACTCTCCGTTTACCCAGCACAGGCTCACAGGACGCCCTAAGAGGTAGGGAAGGTTTGGCACGTAGTCTCCTCGCTGTGGAAATACTACTCTAACGACTCCAGAAAGGTCCCCAGACCTTCTGAGCATCAACCAAGTAAGAGGAGTTAAAGCCACGTCATCTGAGTAATTTAGAGTTGGTTGAGCAAAGCAGTGGAAGGCACGCGGAACATGGGTAACCATTCAAGGGTAAGACAGGCTAACATCTTCCTGCCTCTCCTTTCTGCCTCTCATCCTCTAACGCACACTGGTCCACGTTCCCCAGTCCACCACAGGATTGCTGTGACTCCTAAGCAGTCAGTGGAGCTACCTGGGCTGCTCTAGGTGGCAATTCACTGCATTTAAGACACATCTCATTGTCTCACAACTCTTTCTCTCCGTTACCTACAGAGGAATTTGAGGTACATGGCTTTTGCTCAGCTTATTCTTATTCTGTGGACCACCCTACCTGAATCATGATAATATGACAGCAATCTAATGCAAAGAGACTCCTGGAATGTGTGCACATACATCCATGGAGATGTACAGCAAGAAATCTGGCTGTCAGTCAGCCGTATATATGATCTCAATTATTACTAATACTGGCACAATTCAGTGAGACATTATTTCAGATTTACTTAGGTGAAGACCATAGCTAATATGCGCCGAGCTCTATCATTTCCTGTGACAACAAAACCAAGTCATGCAGAAATCCTGCTCCCTGTACAAACGACGAGAAATTTTTATTCAAGTCTAGTCAAGCTTTTCACTGTTAAGCATTCCTTACACTTGTCCTTATTAAACATTAACCACGTTAAACATTCTCATCTGCTTGCTGCAAGGAGCGAGAGACAGACCAGCTCCCGGCTGCCACCAGACCCAGAAGGGAAGGCTGGACTGAGAGGACTTCTTCCTCATCCTCTGCAGTCCACAGGGGCATCTCCATAGTCAATCCCTGCTAGGGTCAACGCTTCAAGGGACAAGGGGGCTCAGTCCAAGAGGGAAGAGCCAAGTATTGCCTACATATTGCTTTACAGAGATCTCATGAATTTCTGGGCACAAACCTGACTGAATTCTAGTGTTGTCCACACAAAAAGAAATATGCTGTTTTAACACACACGCCTGACATTTTTTATGCAGCATAGGGTCGTATTTTCATTCCTTTTGGAGTCCAGTTTTTAAAATACAGCTTTTAATAATAGAAGATTTTGGTTTCTATCCAGAACAGTGGGATAAAGTGACTTTGAGGTAAAGCCTTCTGGGGATTTTCTGTTGACTCAGTGCCTTCCAGCTACAGTGCAAAACACTTTCTGCAAAGCAAGTACAGTGTAGAAGCTTAAAAATAAGTGCCAGGATATAATGCAGTGATTGACCTGTGATGAAATTTCAAGTAGCAACTTCCTTTTCCAAGCTGTGCTTTTAAAGAAAACACTTTTTTTTCCTTCCTTTTTCTTCTTTTTCTTTTTCCTTTTCTTTTTTCTTTTTCCCTTTTAATAAAAATAAAATATAAAAAAAAAAACTCAAAGGCACTGGCTTAGTTTTCTGTGGATATTTGTCTTCCTCACCATATTATGCTGAACCGTACTCTGCCTGCATGTTGAACATGTCATTTAAGTGATTTTAAAGACAGCAGACACAATCTGGGTTGCCTTAAAAGTTCCATTCCACTGTTACCAACTTTCATCTCCTACTGTATTCACTTTTACCAGGTTTGAACTTGGCCCAAAGCGTAATGCATGCTCCCATACATTTACAGGGGAGTGGCTGTCTTCTATGATTGGGGTATCTGAAAAGCCTTCACTTGTAATTTACATGAAATATCAATACAGATGACTGATGTGATATTTTTATGTGGCAATACCATCTTTTGTAGCCACTCAGAGAGATAGACCAATATTATTTGTCAAACAGAGCTGCTATTCATCAAATAAATTATCCATCTGTAATAATGTTTTGCATTATTTGTTCAGTTCTATATCTGGCTGAATAATATCTGTCAACATTTATTCCAAGAAGAAGGTATTCATCAGACAGTAGCTTGCTTTCCTTGAAAACACTGCCAATTTCAGTAGGAGCTGGAGGAGCCCAAAGATATTTTCTTAGAATTTATTTTTTGTTGGTGTAAAGGTATATAGTGATTAAGTACAACAACAACAAAAAAATCTCAAAGAGCTAGTCGCACAAATATTTAGAAACCTAAAATATAAACTGATGCCTAGTGAGATGTACGTAGTACTGCCTACAATACAAACTAGCCTACCTACCTCTGGTTTTGAAAATATCAACATATTGAGGAATCTCGGTGCCTAAACATTTCTTAAAGTTCCCTCTGAAAACCAGACGATTTATAGGTCTTACATGAAGCAATTACTTTAGAGTTTCCCTCAATCACTTAACAGCCAGGCATGTTCTCAGCAGGACCCTCCTGCTGTAACAGCACTTGGAACTTGTCAGGAAGCAACACCCGCAAAGTGATTACCAGAGTTTCACTGGGAAAACTCAAAGGATAAATTGAGTAGTGTTGCACAGGAGAATGACTTTGGTTTTGTACTATTCAGTGTTTTCATTAATGATCTGGTGATGGACTAGAGATTTCATTTATTAAACTTGCAGTCTTTGGCACAAAGGTGGAAAGAACTGCAAGCGGGTTGCAAGGGGGATTCAAATTCAAAATAAGCCTGACAAATGAGAGGAGCAATAATATGCAATTCAACAAGTGTGGGGTGGGGGAGAAATCTTTAAAAAGTTCAGCAGGAATTACCAGCTTCACAAGGAGTGGCTGAGGAACATATTTTCTTCAGAAAAAGATCCAGAAGTTATAGCAGCTTACAAACCGACAGAAGTTAACAACATTATGCTGCTGCAATAAAAGTAAATATCCCACTGGGAGGTTATAGACAGCGGTACAGTCTGCAAAACACAAGTAATCTTTCCAGTACTCAGCACCAGTAAAGACTTCTGCTGGAATAGCGTGTGAAGTTTTCCATGTCTCCAGAAAAGAGTTGGACATGCTGGAGGAGTCCAGATCAGGACAATGAGAATAATCAGCACTTTGGAAAAGCAATTTACAAGGAAAGAGGGGAAGGACTAGGATTTCACAGCCAAGAGAAGGCTGGCGGAGTCACAGTCTTCAAGTACATAAACAGCTGCTGCAAAAAGGAAAGGAGGAGGTTGTTCCCTGTATCAGAGGATAAGAAGAAATACAGTTTAAATCATAACACAAGAGGCTCAGCTTAGATGGTTGGAAAACTGTAAGGATAAAATGAACCACTGAACTGTCTAGGGAAGATTATGGAATCTCCCGTTACTGAGCACCTTTAAGAAGAATAAAACAAAAATCTTTACGGGCACTATGGGAAGAAAAAGCCTTGAATGGTGCTTTGATAGATGCCTTACTAGGTTTGTGCCATACCTCACCTCCTTCTTATTTGACCCATATTTTTGCATGCTTCTTTTGCATTTTAACTTGGTGCAAGTCTGAGTGCAAAGAACAGATGCTTCAGCCAGCCTATGAGAGTTTATTTCCAATGCAGAGGTGCTCCCTGAAAACCCTTTCTTTCAGGAGACCATGTACTACTTTACCAGAACTGACAGTGCTTGGCTGGGTATTACGCAGCCTCAGCATCACTGTTGTGATGAAGTGCCAAAGAGCAAGACGTACAGAGGAACCTTTTGCACCTCACAAGAAATACGGTCATAGAATCACAGAATAGTTTAGGTTGGAAGGGACCTTAAAGATCAGCTCGTTCCAATCTCCCTGCCATGGGCAAGGACACCTCCTTCTAGACCAGATTGCTCAAATAGTCTCACCCAGCCTGGCCTTGAATGATGTTTTCCAAATCCTAAGTCACACACCCTCAGTCCTGTTTCAGCCAGGCTTGTACTAAGGGGATGCCCTGGGCTGTGCAGAGCCAAGCTTATAGTGCTTCAGTTCTTCAATACTGATCAAAACAAATATAATCAGCACATTAATGGTCATTCTTATTTCCACCCCACACCCATTTGGCGCCAATTGTGTATTGAGTGTATTTAGTACTGACAACTAAAGCTAAGGTGGACATTTCCAAGGGGTGATCTTGGAGTATAAAGACACAGTTGCACATTTACACATCTTTAAATAAAAATTCACAGCTGTCTCTGAACCATTTTTTTTTATGAGTTTTCCAGTCACAGTTCCTTTATAACCCAGTCCAGTTGCTTACAAATATAAGCGAGAACTGTGGCTGTCTAAAAGCGTGATGTATTGCTAAACTTCACAGATTTAGTGATTTTGCTCCTTCACTTACTTCACGTTAAGCAGGTGCAATATTAAATTAAGTAATCTTAACATGGTGTTTGAATTACCTGCTAGTAATTTTCTTCAAATACATACTAAAATATCTTCACAGGTAGTACTCAAAAAAGAAATTAATATTGCAGATTTTCCAGGTATGATAGTAAGTCCTGCTGGTACGTCCACACGGAAAGCTTTACATTACATTGATTGGTATTACAAAGACTAGAGGTAGGCACTACAGCAAAAACACAGGAGTTCCCAGTATGAAGTAAATCCAACTTTACTAACAGTTTATGTAACGAATGTCCAATGTGTTCAGTTTTCTTTTTTTGTGTGTGTCATTATTAAATGAGGTTTCCATCCTCTTCCACTGTCACTTTGTTTTCCTCCAAATGTTGGCCTCCGCAAAGACAGACTACATCAAAAATGTAAATAAAGTGAATCCCTTCTTTAAAAAAAATTTAAGATTTTTATGTAATAAGAGACTTATCTCTCGCTGAACATTGTTGTCAGTTGAAATTAATTTAAGTGGGTGCAATCTGAATTACCTAAATAGAAGCAGTTTTTCTTTGAAGAAGCTACCATGGGAAGATTTTCAAAAGCACTCAGAGGCAGTTTTCCATGAGGCACATTCAGTACAAGAGTAACACTTCCATTGATTTCAGTGCCCTGCCACCACAGAAACGTGCAGTATATGTTCTGACTATATGAAATTATACTTGATTTCAAAACGATACTTAAGTATGAATTTATCCAGTAATTTCTTGGTATGTTGAGGTATAACTTAAATGCTAAACTACAAAATGGATTGAAATAGAATAGAGAAGGTGGTTCATATGGAAGTATTTCAGTTTGTTACTGAAATAGTAATGTTCTATGCCTTTAGTTACAGTAATTAAAAAAATCCAGTGATAAAAACCATTGAGGATTATCATATTTGCTTATTAATGTGATAGTCCAATCCATCTTGAGAAGTAACAAGGATTACCAGACAATTTAACAGTGACATTAATTATTTTGGAGAAAAGCATGCATCTTTTTGCTCACAAGCTTACAGTCTCATCTTGTACCCTAATGTCTTGTGAAAGAAAGATACATATCGAACAACAATTGGGCTGCTAAAATTATTAAAAGCTGAACAAGACTCATTTCATTATCCTTGATGTTTATGAGATCATATTAGTTAACACCTGCTAAGCAAAAAGTATGAAGCGCAGTACAGAGAACGCAACACTGATTTCATGCATGTTTAACTAAGAATCCAGGGTCTCCAAGAATTTTACATTAATTAGCTGGAACATTTAATGAATACACTCTTCATTATGTTCTAATCAAAACAAGGTCTGAGAGCTTAAGAAAAAACCCCAACAAGCATCTATTTGCTGATGTATCATTTCTGATCCAACTCCTACCCGTCCCCCCCAGGATTGTGGTTTGTTAATAAAACATCCCAGCAAAACTTTTAGGTGAAAAGGGGTTATTTCTCCTTGCCACTCTCCCCCTAAACTCTGACAAATTTAGCAGAATATAATCCTTGTCTGTACAAATGGTTTTCTTACGTTCTTAATACTTCCTTACAAAAGTACACTAAATTTTCCAAAAAGGTCAACTTCCTCAGGATTGGCTAAGTTGGACACCTATTTATGCTGGGTCATTAAGTCCTTTCTTAAACTCAGGAAATAATTTCCCTTCAAAAAGAGGCTTGGCAATACTCATTGCGCTCCCAGTTTCAGGAATTTGGACAGTATTGAGAATGAAACAGGACAGATGGCTCTCCAAATGGTTCGGCAGCAGGAAATTAAACTGAGGGATTTCACCTTTGTATGGGTGATGAGGAAGACATACCTCAGGATGTACTTCATCCCTGTCCCACAGGCATTTCTCATTCTCTTTGTTTAATGAGGTACTTCCTGCTAAACAGCAAACATGAAAATTCAGTGCAGCCTCCCTGGGTCTTTCAATCTTGTCTTATATTATATACAAGAAACACATTCCCATTTTAGATGGGTCGAGGAAATGTGAGCTCCGATTCCCACGCAGACTGTTTCCATATTGATGCTTTAGTCAGTCTACAAGTGATTCCGGCTTTAATCATAGTTGCAGTCTCAAAGTAACATGCACTGATATAGCGTACCTCGTCCAGCAGTTCTGGAGAACCCACAAACACCCAGGTTCAAAATGCCAGCGGGACCAAGGAAGCTGAACTGTCTCGCGAGCCCTCTGCACTGGTTTACATTTGATGTCAACTGCAAGGAGGAGATTGTTCTGAATCATAGAATCATAGAATCACTTGGGTTGGAAGAGACCTTCAAGATCATCGAGTCCAACCATAACCTACACTACCAAAAACACGACAAAACCATGTCCCTCAACAGAATCCACATCTGTGCTGGACCGACCACCCAGTATCTACAGTCAAGTCATCAGAAGCCCCAGGAGACCAGCAGAACATCAGATCTGTGATTTGTAGTCTAACAATAGCCTATCTCAGAGGCTACAAGAGCTGCTCTTGAGGCTGGATGTTCATGAATACACATATAAGAAGATATAGAATCATTTGGCCTAATTTAAATGGAATTGAGCCCTTAGTAAATATACAGAGAAAATCTGCTTTAAGCTACCTTGGAAAACACTGGGGGTGAGGAGGAAATCAGTCACTTGAGAGGTGTCCTTTAACAAAAAGTCTACGGAAAATTGTATGGGAAAGCCATGGGGATAAAGTACCTTAAAATCCTTGATTAAAGTAAAGCAAAAGGTCTGACAACGGTTCCACTGTGCACTGTGATCTTATCAGCTCTCAGAAGACTTGGATGAAAAGCCTCAGGAAGACAGAGAGTCAAGTTTTAAAAGGAGTTCACAAAAAGTTTAAACCACACATTTTTCTCAGGTGCAGTCTAGCTTTGCAAATATTTCAGTGATCGTAAAACCTGAGCTTTGCGCATATGCTTTATTGCAGGCCTTGGGGAGCAAAAGGAAGGGAAAAGTGGTACCGTCTGGTTACAGTTTCCCATTTTCTGATTCTCATTCATGTAAGCCCTTTCTGGTAGCAAACTTTTGGTTATTNCAGTACCTGAGGTAAGAAATAAGAGCGATGATTCACATGCTGCAACTCAGGGCTGTGCGTCAGCGCCAGGCAACGCATGCACGAGCCGTAGACAGCAGAGACAGGGAAAACAATTCCCACCTGCACTTGTGCCTTCCCAACACCACCGTTTTCAACAGCTTCTCCAAAACAGATCCCAGCACCTCAGCAAGTCACTACACTGACTAGCACCAGATGGGACCTGCGATTTTATTACGCTTCAGGTGCTATTACTTCAACTGAAGCAATTAATATCTGTCAAAGTCAATGACTCTGTCTTTGGATCACCTGTTACACCGCCCACCACAAAGATCTCCAAAGGCCGAATTGTATGGAGGTAACCAAAAGCAGGAATTTGTCCTGTGCCCTTTTTCCTCTTTGACAAAACAAAGAGCAATAAAAAGGTTTCATTCTGGTTTATGCAATTGCTCTGGGTTTATCCAGAGCCTTGCCTAGCAAATCTTTTCAATGAACATCTCGTACTTCTCGGTGGAAAAGGGAATCAAGCAAATGGGGCTCAATCTCCCCGGCTCTCATGCTTTGCAAGCCAAGCCACCCTCGGTAGCCTCCAGGACTAACTTGGACCACTCCATCACACCTTCTCAGCCCACACGTAACACAATCATTCTTTCTCCTGATTGCTTTTTACTCCAGGTCACACACCAGGGAACCTCCATCAATAGATGCTATCAGCTATCCTAGTTAGAGAGGAGTTTTCCACTGCTTAACTCCAGATAACAGACTCCCAAACATGCAAGTATTGAAATGCAGAATGCTACAACAACTATATATCTGGCAGGCATTCTCAGACAAATTCAATAGTGCTGCAAGCTGATGTATATTCAATTCTGGCATATCAATCACTTCAGATTCCAGTATGATTATCAAAAGACTGTATTTGCCTATAATATAACCCCCTTTTTTTCCCCACTCCAATTACCTTATGGAAATTTTTAGCACAGATAACATATAGTATTAATAAATCCTCTCTAACATGGCAAGAAAAAGACTGATATTCTCTCTTTGTCTCTTTCTTTGTATCAGGAAAACCTCACACATTTCCACTTTCTTAAGAATAAAGCACAGAAAAATATTGTTTTGTACACACCTTCTTGAAAACACTTTCTGATATATTAGACTAGTCTGAGCTCATATCACATAATAATCAATTACATTAAACAATCTACTGCAAACTCCTTGCCAATATAATACAAAGTCATTTTCAGTTTCTGATATGCCAGCTCTTCGGTTACGCACAACAAATAGCACTTTCACGCAAGCCATAACAGTTTCTGCTTTTACCTGTGAAAAACTGTCTTGTGTTCTTGTATTATCCATGTCTGTGAAAATTCTATTTGTTTCATCAGTATCCCATAGGGTTGCAAACTATCGTTTATTCATGAATCACACCTGCTTTTCCACAGCACGGTTCTCGTTCTTTCTCTCTGCTTCTCTCTCTCTTATGAAATCTTGCAGCCAATGGCTTTTATTAAGTGTTACTTCCTTTTATGCTGAAAACTGAAAGAAACAATAATGATGCTTTGCTTCCTTATGGCAGCTCGGTAAAAACACCCCCCCAAAAAAAAAAAGTAGAAGTTGTTTGTTTGCTTTTCCGGAACTGATATTTCTGTTCTGGCAACTCCCGGAAATCACTGAGCCATAAATGCTGAAATTATGATTCATTACTGTACATTGGATCCATCTGAACACCTAACAAATTTCATACTAAGTGTAACAAAGTTTGCCTGAGGAATTACAAATACAATGCTCAATTTTCACAGCAATATTTTTATGTGCAGCAGCAATCTTTAACATATGTCTTCAAACACCAGCATGAATATGTGCGTACTTGATGAAAGCACAAAGGCACCTGCAGGTTAATGTACAAGATTCCTGTAAAGATAAACAGCATTTTAAACTCTGCCTTTGCTATCTGTCTCCGAGGAGAGAGTCTAGTGATTAGAAGAGGGAATTAACTGCAAGACATTCCTAAAATCTAACCCTGGCTCTGACAAAAATTGTTCAGCAGCTACGGAGAAAATATACCTCAGTTTCCCCACCTATATATGGTGACTTCTATTATGACACAAAAAATATATCAAAATTAATTCCAAGATTAAAAGTTCTCAATAGACATGGCTGGAAGGCGGACTCTTCATATTTTGAAATTTTTTCTCCTCCAAATAGAGGCAAGAGGGAAAAAGCCATTAAGTATTTCCTGCAAAGTAGATTTTTTTTTTTTTTTACAAGTGACAGGAATTGAACCGTTTTGTTTTGATGGCAGGTGTCTACTAGCCTAGAAGCAATTTTTTAAGAGAAGCAGCGCAGGGAGAGGAAGTTGAGTAGTTTGGTGCAGAAGACGTGTCAATGGACCACCCTGGGCATGATGGTGAGGCTCCCCGGCCCAGCCCCACATGCCCATGCATATAAATCCCACCTGCTCTTTCAGTTGACATAGTCATGGACCTTTTGCTGAGGAGCTCAGCTGATTTATCTGCCAGAGCTCAGCCAAAAGACAGCACTGCAGAAGGAAGAGGCAGCCTGAATTCGGGCTGGAAGCCAGTGACAAGCTGTGGAGAGCAACACGGTGCAGAGTTGGCCAACCTGTTCGCCTGGCGGGCAGGTCTTCAACACGGCAGAAACGGACCAGAAACTCATGCCTAAGAGCAGGCTGTGACGGTCATACAGGATTCACCAGCTTCACAGTCAAGAGCCTTTAAGCTCACACTTGCCAAACACTGTAGGTGGACCCAAGAGAGACCATAACAGCCAATGTGTGGGAGGGACAGGGTTAGGAATGAACTCTCCCAAGATTACTTAAGGCACTACAAATGAAAAGGAAGATCAATATATGCTAATATAAAAAGGTTTTACTTACTCAAACTTATTAAAAGTCATATTCTTTGAAAGAATCTTAGCTTAAAAGGTCAATAATGTAACAGGGCCTAAGTCCAGACTTTCTAAAGAAATATTTAATAGAAGATTGTCTTTCTTTCAATGCTCTCAATTCTGATTAAGCTGTGTCCAGCATGACAAGATGGAAATTTTTCACTAAGGTGGGAAAAAAAGAAAAAAAAAAAATCACAGGAAACATGTTTCTTTGACAGCTATCTTAAGCCATTTGATTAAAATAAAATTGCAACTAATTCACTCAGAATCAAATTTCTAGTATTGGCCTATTCCCCCTTACAGTCCTCAGCCCTTGAGGAACTATGAATTTCTTTTGAAATTAAAGAATCCCAGGGAACTTCTTTTTATAAGGTGATTATAGTAGCACAGAACATTTTAGAATGGGAAAATGACAGGTTTCTTTTATAAAGGTTCTGCAGAGATATTAGATGATCTTTTCCCCTCCACTGCCTGCTGAACAACAGGTTCTGCAAGGTTACAAAGCCTGGGAGAAAGCAGTTAATCACAATGGAGCTCAACTGCTACTTTTAGAGCAAACATTTTCAATTAATCTGAAGTTGTTAATTACATCTTCCCTTAATAAAGGCTCTAGTGTAATTTTCTTTTTTTCCTATCACAGTTAATCGATTCAAACATATGCCAGAATCATGCACTGGAGAAAACACATGGGAAAATTTGGTACTTAAATAAACTGCTCTCCGGTGAAAATGGAAAGTATGGAGAAAAGGGTTTTGAACCGACACAAAAGAAAAACACTGTGCATTGTCTGACTGATGCAGAAGGTAAAGGTGTTGTATCAGCAAAGTATATTTACTGCAGAGTAACATGAATAACTCTGACAACAGAGAAAAAAGCTGGTGTCAAGGCTGACTTTGTAACCACTTTTCCCTCTTTAATTCTTGATCTCTATGTGTTTGCTGCCAAGCAGGGGGATCTTCTGCCTGCAGAAGCACCATGCCCTGCCTTGCCACAACCTCTCCGAAAGTTCTGCCACTCACCTCACTCGCTTGGCCACCATCCCCAAGGCTGTGCCCACTCCCACCAGTGCGCATCTGCCATGCTTTCCTTATGCTTTTTCAGCTAAAACGACTGTTCAGGTGTCTCAGATTTACTAACAGAGATTCTGAAAAGCTTTTTCCAAACTTCCTGCACTTCTGTATCCAACCACAAGGTGTGAATCTCATTGCCAGCCCCCTGGTTTGCATTATCTCCCTTCTCTTCTTCACCAGGGCCCTCACAGCCCTGGCAGTGACTTCACATGTCAAAAAACATGCCTACCTGTTTAGGTTTTTTTAAATGTTAAATTCCCAGGAGTTTTACAATAGCATAATGTGGATAACCCTGTGTGAATTCATTATTTTGTGCTTTTTGTGGAAGGAAAAAAAAAATAATCCTATGACAAGTATGTTTTTAATCAACTTGAAATATGTGTTTAATATGCAAAAGACAAAAAAGTTTGTGTGTCCCTTTTTCGTTTCATTACAGAATTTTCTTAAACGTTTTCATACTCAAGAAGAGGACATCACGAAATCAGTCATTGCAGGTTAAAAAAAGATATGAGAGTTTTAATGAAATTATTCTTAAAAAAATAAACCAAATGCATTAACTTCATAGAAACATTTTCGCCTCTCATTCAAGCATGAACGTTTCAGCAGAGCTGGAATGCTCTCACTAGATATTTTAGAGTTGGAAAACAAAGGTTTTCACCGGTGTGCTGAGTTGTTCCTGCCTGGATGCCAGGTGCCCACTAAAGCTGCCCCCTCCTCAATGGGACAGGGGAGAGGAAATATAACGAAAGGCTCGAGATAAGGACAGGGAGAGATCACTCAAAAATTACCATCAAGGGCAAAACAGATTCGACTTGGGGAAAATTAAATCCAATTTATTACCAATCAAATCAGAGTGGGATAATGAGAAATAAAACCAAATCTTAAAAGACACCTTCCCCCCACCCATCCCTTCTTCCCAGGCTTAACTTCACTCCTGATTTCTCTACCTCCTCCCCCCAGGCAGTGCAGGGGGACAGGGAATGGGGGCTGTGGTCGGTTCGTCACACATTGTCTCTGCTGCTCCTTCCACCTCAGTGGGAGGACTCCTCACACTCTTTCCCTGCTCCAGCATGGGGTCCCTCCCACAGGAGACAGTTCTCAATGAACTTCTCCAACATGAGTCCTTCCCACAGAGCTACAGGTCTTCATGTACCGCTCCAGCATGGCTCCCTTTCACAGGGTGCAGTCCTGCAGGAACAGACTGCTCCAGTGTGAGTCTCCAGGGTCACAGCCTCCTTGGGGCATCCACCTGCTCCAGCATGGGGTTCTCCACGGGCTGCAGGTGGATATCTGCTCCACCATGGATCTCCATGGGCTGCAGGGGAAGAGCCTGCCTCACCCTCGTCTTCACCATGGGCTACAGAGGAATCCCTGCTCCAGTGCCTGAAGCACCTTCTCCCCCTCCTTCTTCACTGACTTTGGTGTCTACAGAGTTGTTTCTCCCCCATGTTCTCACTTATCTCCTCCGGATGCCATCACACAGCAGTTTTCCCCCTTCTTAAATGTTATCCCAGAGGCGCTACCACCATCACTGATGGGCTTGGTCTCAGCCAGCAACGGGCCCGTCTCGGAGCCAGCTGGCATTGAGTCTATCGGACACAGGACAAGCTTCTAGTAGCTTCTCACAGAAGCCACCTTGTAGCTTCCCCCCACTACCAAAACTTTGCCACATAAACCCAATACAACTGGAGACTTGTTTCACCTCAAAATTACTGCCTCAACCTGTTTTATAAATGAGCTCTTTCTTTTTACTGTGGAATGGTACTGAAAAAAAGAGGAAGCCAGAGCTCCTAATGACTTCATCATGTAACGCGGGGTTTTGACCTAGTACAACAGCGAGCATACCAATGGTGCTAAACAGCAGAAAGTGATGTGGGGACACACGCTGAAGGTAAATCAAGAAAAACTCATTGCGGGGTAGGGAGGGGATGAGTAACTGAAGAGAGAACAGTTCATTTTTCTAATGGAAAGAGGAAGAAGAGGCTGAAAGGACCAGAAGGGGTAGAGTGTCTGCTCCAAAGGATGCATATTGCAGTTTTAAGTGTCATTTCTTAGACTAAGTTCATGGTACATTAAGGAACTAACTGAGACATTAGATAAAAAACACCCTGATGTTAAAGGTTGGCACAGGAAAAGGCTTATATGTACCACTCAGTGACCAAAGCAGAGAACGTGCCTTGAACTGCAAACGCAGAAGAGAAAAACTATACCTTCAGCACAGCCTGGATCTCCACGGCGAGAAGAGAGGGCAGGTTGAAGAACTTTCCCAGCTGCAAAAGAGACCAGCAGAAAAATAACCAAGCTGTAGGATGCTGGGCTTGCACTTTGCAGTAGATGCTTGAGGTCCTTAGCTGGCCAAGCACTGGCATTCAGCCATCTGTCCATCTGTCTTTCCATCTTCCTTTACACTCACTCACATTCTCCTCCTGCTATGGAAATTTCATGGCTTGGGGCTTTCAGTAATTTTATTTTAGTCATTATTTTAAAGTGAGCAGTTCAGCAGCCCTGGGAGAGTGATAGGGGATAAGGGAGGAGTGGTCAGCATGGTCCTTCTCACACCTGAAAGTGATAATTGCCTTACCTGCACTTTTTTTTTTTTTCCCCAGGGGTTATTTAGATTTTCAGGGTGAATAGAGGCCCTTCTTTCCCTCTGCCTCAAATGTCTGTTGAGACAGCAGAAGGCCACTGATTAATATTTCAAGGTGTAAGGTCCCATAGACATCACACCCATCTTCACAGCTCAATAAAGAAAGTCACGAAGGGCTCCTTATACCTTGCATTTTTGAATGGCCCGTTCTTCCTCACTTTACTTTCAAAGTCCCAGTGAGACAGCATGGAAAGCCCTGATACAGATAAGCCAGTTATCCCAGTTCCCAGCTGCCTGCGTTGGTGAGGTTCAGCCCTGCTCCAGAGGGAAGCTGCTCTCCCCCCAGGAGGTGAAGGTGACATTTTTCTGTCTCTACCAGCACCTAAAAGGAGTTGGTCTGGACTCAGAACCTGTTTGGTAACCACTTGCTCCTGCCCTTAGGGATTCAGGCAGTAGGACTGCACTGCAGGGAATGGGATTGACACGTTAGAGAAGCACAAGAAGCAGGATATGTCCAGGAAATCATGCGTCAACTCCCTGCAAAAAGCAGAGTCAAGGTCACTGGGAGAGCTGCTGGGACTCGTGTCCCCCAGCACCGGGAGCTCCGCAGCGGGAACCCCGCTCTGCCCCACAGCCTGGCTCCGGGGCTGCACCTCAGAGGCTTCGCAGGGATACAAACGGGGTTACAAACAGCAGCAGTGGTCAGTCCCGTAGGAGCACGTTGGACTGGATACAAGGAAATAAAGGTATTTACCAAAAGGCAAACGAGAACTTGCAAGAAACAGAGGAAGTGCAGGGAGGGGATTTTTTTTTCCCAAGTCATTCTGCCTCCGTAGGCACAGGTGAACAAAACAAGCTGAAATTGGTATTTCCCTCAACGTTCTTTGAATTCATTAAAGAAATTTGGCTCAGTGAAGAAGCCAAGAAGTATCAAAATAGAAGCCCTTAGCAATTAAAAAAAAAAAAAAAGCTATTCAATTAAATGGCATAAATCACCTAAATATCACCTCTTCTTCATAACACTAAAAAAATCCAGTATTTTGAAGCAAAGGAGATATTCTGGGCTGAAGTGGACACCCTCTTCATTTCACGTGATGCATAGCATGACTGTGCCAACAAGTTATAATGAAACGAGAAAACCAACCAAACATGTTACAAGGAAACCCTCTTTCAGGGGGTTTTGTCTTTCTATTTCCCCAGTGAATATCTAGCACAGAAATTGATGGTATTGCAAATTTTAGGTATTTCTATTTGACCTAATTTTGATCCTGGTTTTAAGCAAGAAAAATATTTATGCACAACAGATTATGCTACACTGAACTTGAAAATCCCCTGTGCATTAAATACAAGGGGGGGAAAGGGGGGGAGGATGTGATGAACAGGAGATGAATAATTTAAAATTAAAACTTCTGACAAGCAAATGAGTCCGTGAAACTAAAATCAGGTCGAGAGTGACATCTAGTGATGCCTGGCACACGATCGCGGCACAGATTCTGCCAGATTTTGCAGTATTCTCACCCATAACCCCTTCCCAAGGTACACAGCTTCATACGTCTCAGCTTCTTTTGTGTCTCTGTAAAATTCTTCTTAAAATGTAAGCAGAAATAATATAATTCAACATGAAAAAATGAACAGTTTATGTTCAACTATTCCTGTTGGAATCAGACACTTATATCTAAAATCTAGTCCAGCCTTTCCTGGCAGGGTCAAGAGAGAGCACACTCCAGATCTGAGAGCACCAGAATGTATCAATTTTATCTTCTTTTTATTATTTAGTTCATAGCTGTGACTTTTGAAATAAAGCCCAAGGGAGAGACAAGCGAGCTGGGAGGAAAGAGGTGGCTGGGAAAGGACTGTCAGCATGGCAGTATGTCCAACCCGGCAGGACACTTGGATGCCCAGGGACTGTCAACCTGCAAGGAGGCACCAGCGTTGCACAATGGAAGCACATGCCAGCCACACTGGCTGGACATGTGGCAAATTTAAACATTTTCCGTATGTTTGACCAGAGATACCATGAAAGAAATATTTTCCTGCGAAATGTGGGGTTTGATTTTTTTCAGGTAATTTAGGTTAATTTTGTAATTAGTTCAATGCGCACATTTTGAACGAATAGTGGGAGAATTCAGAAAAGAAAAAAAGCTAGGAACTAGAAGACAGATAACACATCTATTCATTAAAATGAAGAAGTAGGAACACGGTGCATAATTGATGGAGGTGTCATTTCTTGGCTTCTTTTATAAAAACAAATACTCTTTTCTCATTCTTCACTTCTTTGTACAATACATTCTGCAAAGCATAGTAGCGGTTTGATACATAAATAAAGCAAATCAGTAATTAGCAACGGAGCTATTAGTTGTTCCTTTGTGACTTGGTAATGCACAAACTACTTAGTTGCTGCCTTTGAGAGTGGTTCATTGTCACCATGAAGAAAAGAAAAGAAACAACCTACGTGTTTCTAAAAATAATGGTTCTTCATCTGCTTGAGCAATTTCCTTTAAGCTTCCCAATGTGTGCAACAAACATTAATAAAGGACATGTCAGAGCAGTGCTCCCCGTGCATCCCTGCAGTGCCCTGGTCCTTGGGGAGGCTCTGCTCGGTGGTGGGGAGGAGGGGATCTGTTATCCCAGCTGGCTGCTGAGCTCCACTGGATGATGACACCGACCCCACACCGGAGAGGAGAAGGAGAAGGAGAAGGAGAAGGAGAAGGAGAAGGAGAAGGAGAAGGAGAAGGAGAAGGAGAAGGAGAGAGGACCATGGATGCCCCCGTCCCAGCAGCAGCCACAGCAGCTGCCATCCCCTCTGCCTCCCGCAGCACAGAGGCCATGGGAGGACACATGCAAAGTCACTCGTCTAAAAGGGGTGAGCTAACCCTGACAAGGACAACTTTGTAAAATTGTGATGAAGTGACATAAAACCAAGCCATGCTTGCCGTGGAAACTTCCTCTCAAGTTTGGTTGAAGCTCAATGGCCTTCAGCCAGCACAGCTTGCCCCACAGCCTGCGCTTTGGAGTCAAGAGAGCTTTGCTGAAGTTGGTGACACTCCACCCATTCATATTTTAACCCATTTTTCAAATGCTTACAATGTATTTCATGTAAAATTCTAGACCTCTGAACGTCACTGGTGATCTCACTGTATTAATACCGATGCTGCATCCAGTGACGCTCTCTGAAGCTAAGCAAGTTAAAAACCCTCATTATTCCAAGTTAAAAATCGACAGCTCTACGTATTTACCCCTCTGTGGCACAAGATGGCACCAGACACTACCTTAATTTCAGGCTATGAAAAAAAAGTGGCCCATCAAAGCAGTTTAAAATTGAACAGCCGTATATAAAGGTTTAAATGAGATGAACCAGAATGTGCTGGACTCTCCAGTGATTGTGTCCAGGGTGTCCACCAGCTCGTGGGAATGGCTGGGGCAGAGCAGGGGCAAGCTGTAAATGCCGAAGGGTTTGAAATAGCAAGACATTGGCTGTGGAATCAGAGAGACCACTAAAGCAATCCTGGCTCTTGAAATCCTCTGAGGGCAACAGTCGGACCACTTTTCTGAAAGCTGTGGAACACGACTGCACCATCCCTTTAATGAGGTGCAGAGGGGGAAGAGGAGTCGGGGTCCTCCGTACTCCGGGACGGCTTTTTCATCCCGAAAAGAGCTCTATGACAAAAGGATGCCTCTTTTCCTGCAATCTCCTTTTGAAACTTCAGTCCCTTCATTAATCAAAACAGATATTTTGGTTTTGACAGAAGCCAATATCAAAAAAAAGATGACCGGGGACTGCAGCTGCCTCCTCACCTTCCCCCCATTTCATTCTGGCCGTTGCGCCATGTTACTTCCACAGCTCTAACGCAGTCACCTCCTCCATTTTCAGTCTTAAGTGAGCAAACGACAGGGAAAGAATAATAAGAAAGAAATAAAGCAAAATGCTTTATTTTATATACAACCAACCACTATGTCTCAAGGAAGTGATACTGTTGGCTGAAGCGACGCATGCAGTTCTCCCTCTGTATTGCACGCACAGTTCATCCCGTTGCGGGCTTTAGACAGGAATGTTGCAAACATAATGACCAAGTGTTCACTAAAATATTCGCCCTTCTGCAGACATATAGTAGTGTAATTTTAAGCTTAAGCAAGGCAGTGAACCACCAGAACTTTAGCACGCACATTTGCAAGCCCAGCTTTTCTGAAGAGGGGGCTATTACACATCACTAAACTCAGTTAATGCAAACCTGATTCCTAGGTGCTGGCTTGACGTGATTGACAAAATTGGTGTTCAAATGGGAAAATTCATTGAAATAAAATGCCTTTGTGCAGGCTTTTGTGGCACAGTCTCTGAAAGAGCATGCCCAAGGAAACAGACCTGCAGGCACAGTCCTGGGTGGCAGCAGCAACAGAAAACTGAAATGGGCTAAATCAAGATCCTGCCCTGTCAATTTTCCCTCCAGGAATTATTCATCATTATCCTCTATTTTACAATGTAGGGGAGCACTCAGCTGCACTCTCTTCTGTATTTTTAGCCATAGCTGTTATTTAGAAACCCTAGCCACCAATGTTTGTCGGTGGCAGGTTATTACTAAGAGCTTTTTGAAATTCCAACCTTGGTGTCACTGAGTTATTCATCATCAGGCTATTTGCTGGGCAATGGAAAGAGCAAGGGGAAGTCTGCCGAGCTTGACCCTATGCAGTCATCGCTTCCCATTTAATACAGAAAATGAAGGAAGACATTTCAAGAAAAATACCTGCCCAGCTGTAGAGGAGAAAACATGAGGCTCAGACTCACAGACTGAGTAAGGTTACTTCTCTGCTTTTCATGGAGTGAGAGGGAAAAGAGAACTACGTTTGGAAAAAAAGGTATCTTGCGGTTAAGACAGAGGAATGAGGTACCTTGGCATTGAATCTCATATCTCCACTGCAAAATAGTAAAAGCAGTATTTTATCCCCCTTCCCGCTCTGACATTTAATTACCCAGTGCAGAACAATAACCCTCTAGGCAGGGGGGGGGAAAGCATATTTATAGCAGTGAGAGATCTCTGGACACCCTGCTAGCACACAGTCTTGCCAGCCAGACCACACAAGCCTTTCGAGCTGGCATTGCTTGGAGGAGGAAAGGCAGCACGGGCTAACATAAAGAAAATCCTTAGTAATATTATGCCTATATAGTGTTAATATATTGCATTTAGACACATTTTTAATGTGTACATATACCTATATTAACTAATAACAACCAGCCCGGAAGACAAAGGGAATAACAGAGCACAGATTCAAAGTGACGAGTCAGGAGAAGCAGGAGGGGTTTGAAGGTTCACTCAGCCCCTCTGCAAAAGTTTGTTGGGCAGCGATGACACAATGTCCTTCGGAGAACTATGACTGAGGGAGCTCGTGAGGTCAGGCTTCATTGGGTTTGAGTTCTGGCACCTGCAACCTCTAAGGCGCTGGCCTAGAAGAGCAAGATTACAAAACATTTGGAGAAGTTTCTAAGTAGTCAACAAAAGTGCCCTTGGCGAATTCAACTGAAACTTAATTATTTCTGCCATCAGAAGTTGTGCAAGATGAGCAACAGATGTAACCTTTTCGTGACAACACCGTTTCTCATCAAGACAGTATTCGGTACAAACAAAAGCTTAAACATGAACTTCTTTTCTTGTGTTAAATGAGAAAATTAAATTCAGAAGTTAAATTCAGAAACACCTAACTATACATTATTATTAAATTCAAAGATGTGTAAATAAGCTTGTACACTTTAACTGAAGGGGGAAAAAAAAAAAGAAGGAAAAAGAAATGTTATGAAACTAACTAGTCGTAACTTCAGTTTTCCGTAATAAATGGTACAAGGGTTTGTGAACCATAATTGCTTTCCAAATCAAGAAGATTCTGTTTCTAATAGAAAATACTCCAGTCACAATCCGTAGTTTGACATTACTCAAAAAAAAAAAAAAAAAGGCTTATATTGCAAATTTTAGAATTTGCAAAAGGGAATCTCTCTAACATTGAGGAGCGTTTAAGTCCTAGGGCAGCAGTAGGATTGTGCACGTGTGGTTGTTTTAATAGAAGGACACAGGCCTTTGCTATTCCTAGTTATCCCTAAACCATAAGAAGTAAAGATTGCCTCACTCTGCTCTAGAAGTTATTTGCAAAAAGCAAGGCAGATAAAAGCACTGAAGCTGAATTTTTTAGAACCATAAGACAGTACTAAGGTCACATCTTCCAAACACAAAAAGAGTACAACAGAAAATCCTCGGACCAAGTTAACAAGGCAAAAGTTAGACCTAACTGGTAATTAAAATTAAACGATAGGTTTAAAAGGTTCTGATAGCTCTTATCACAGCCTTTGAGAGAGAAGCAGTTTTACAGGACTGCTCTTCTGCAGGTAGAAAGAGAAAACATCCCATCTCATGGCCTTTCCCACTGATCTCAGGAAAATTCCTTATGCTGAAATGTGAACTGAAAACCAGGTAAACACTTGTGAGACTTTTTTCCCCGTTTTCTCTTTCCTCTTTTTTCTTTTTTTTATTTGCAAGGTGACTCAGTCAGCCAAGGAAGTTCCTTTTGCAGTCTGCACATGGGGCCACACATAAACATACAGACGTGCAAGTAGATGACATTTTAAAAAGCCTGAAACTGGTACTTCTGCAGGTCTAGGAGTGGCTGGTGACAGGCAGAACATACAGTCCACCTCTAGCACGTAAGGAGCAGCAGCATCAGCAGGAAAAATCTTCAATTTTTCTGGTTGGGGGGGAGTTCTGTCCTTTTTGTACGAGCATTTTCTCTGCAAGGAAGCAACACTGGACTTTAAGTACAGTGACAAATTGAGGCACTTTAAGCATGAGCAGAAAAATCTCTCACAAAAATCCATCCACCCACCCATCTGGCAGCTCATCTTTAAAGCTTGCCAGTCTCCAAAGTTTTACAGTTGTCGATAGTGCCAGGAGCGAGGTCAGTCAGCAGCATGAGGTTATTTGGTTTTAAAAGACCAAATGCACCCCGCGCTCAGCCCCAGCACCACAGGGCAATGAGATTTACGAAGACAAGGGCTTCCAGGGAGATGAGGAAGATATTCCATGGATTCTTGGCACTGATGAAACTGAATAGCAGAATGCAGCTGGCTCAATCACGTCTGCTTGTCTTTCAGTCTGTAAATGAGAGGACAAAACTGATACTGAGTACTATTAGTCTAAAGTACTTAAAATCCCTTGAATATGACAAAGTACCTGCAGGTGCTGGTAAGTGTTTTGCAATCAGGTCTGCTTTGTCTCCTTTTATGCTTTGATGTGAAGGAAAATTGTATATAATGTCCAAAAGTTGCGTCTGTTTAAATTAACCTGTTAACTGGCTAAAATTATGGAAACACTCATGTGAAAACCACCTCATCACAATCACTAATACATGTTCTTTTTCCTCACTAATCACAAAGCTTGGCAGGACGCCTCTTCATTTGCAGTACTGGTGCTTTTTGCTCCCACCAGGGTCAAAAGAAAATTCAGTGGATCAGATGCCAAATGATGCAAACTGCTAGTGGTCTGCTTCAACAGGGTTTCAGTCGGTTGTATCAGGCGAGGATCTACTCTTCCAATTTGAAAATCTCTTCCGTTAATCTGGTACAGGCATATGCAACTTCCACTGACCTCAGCTGATGCCAGATTTATTCTTGCCTCAGATCACAGCGAGCCTTAGACTACAAAATAACATTACTAGCTACGGACATAACTGTGAAGTGTATGAACTAAAAGTCCTTTGAAGAACACAATTGAAGTCTTTCCAATGTTGCATTTGATATCCAATATTGTGAGTGATTCTTCAGTCTGAATCTGGCTACTAAAAATGCTCTTTGAAAGCTGTTACCTTAAGACATTCAAGAAAAAGACAGCGCTTAATCAGCTGAGTGTTTAAAGCAGTGTCATTGTACGTCCTCTTTGCCAGATTCTGGTGAGGCTTCTACCAGTTTTGTTGGAGTTTGATGCTCTCCAAGCAAAAAACAGCCCAAACCACATTTCTACTATTTATTGTAACTAGTGATAACTTCATGATTTCAGATAAGAACACTAAACAGTTTTTTTACTTTAACTAAGTCAATACACAAGAGGTTCATTATCTACAAGTCATTTAGTGAATAAGATTTAAAGTTTAATTTATTGCATTTGTCAAGCATTCTATTATCAAAAACTAAAACTACTGAGGCAGCTTTTCAGCATCAAATAACTCTGTATGTCAGTAAAGAGCTCAGTAACCATCATGAAGTGTCCCGGTGATGAATTAAAGGACATGCTTACAGATATTTCTAAATCAACACCTGTAAAGTAAAGAGCACTCCAGAAATGTGCACAGATTTCAAAAAAAAAAGTGTACTTTGCTTTTGCTTTGCTAAGATAAAATATTTTATCTGCTAAGTACTTTCCTAAAATTAATAAAACTGAGGAGAGGTCTTCAGAAGTATTTCACTGTTTTGGCTACTTGGAACTGCAGGAGAGTAGTAATTACCTGCTGCATGAGAGCAACAGTCTGGTTATTATCCTCTAACTTCCTTTAAAATTTCCATTTTCATCTGGCACAAACTATTGCTGAAAAAGAGTGAAAATAAAGCAAAATGATATGCATTTATCAGCCATTACCAGCTTCAATCTCTTGACAGGTGTTAAACAAGGTTTTTCATTCAACAACCTCACAAGGGCATTCTCTCTAGAAAACTCCATTATCCACACTTAGCAACAGATGTTACTTTCTCTTTACTTTTCCCTGAAGATTAAATAGTTTAGCTACTGAAGAAACAACTGAGTAATAACAACATACGAAAAAAGAAACCTTACAATGGTAACTGCTTTGTAAAACATGACTGATTTCTTTACCAAATAAAATGGTTTGTTTCTGCTGGTAGTTAAAACAGCTAAGCCTTTTTCTTTAACTTCAACACAGCCAATATTTCATTAATTGTACTGTCATCATCTTATTGACAGCTTTTTTTCTTGGAAAGAGAGTTATTTTAGGGTCAAATGATGAGATAAGGGACATGAATGAAAGCCTCCTCGGTAAGAGACATCCTGACAGATCTAATCTCCATATTTTACCGATTTCATCTTTGCGGGCTTGGGGTGGGCTGCCCTGACGTTTTAGAATGAAGGCGTGAAATACGTGAAAACACGAGCTTAAACTGTCTCATCGTTTCAATCAAAGAAAGGAATGGAAATTAGGTCTCTCACATCCTGGGCAAGAGCTCAAATCAGTAGCGCAGAAAACAGCAAACGTGGATTTTCCTCTGAAGCCACTCTAAAAGGAGGAGGTGGTCACTGTTAAATATTGTCAAATCTGGTCACAGGTGTAGTGTACTGAGGAGAGAGGACCTGCAGGCGTCCGTCCAGCTGGTGTACAGAGCTTGCCCAGGCTTAGGCACAAGGAGCTCTATCAGCCAACCCCGAGGTGTGCACAGGCTGAAACGCAGAGATCTTTAGTATCAGAAACCTTCAAGGTCAAAATGCTGGTGCTGATTGAGTTTAAATGGCTGCATAGTTAGGGAGATATCTGCATAATAAAATTCAGTGTTCATTTTCGCAATCTGGCCTTCAAGCTGCTAAAACTTTTTAGGTTTATGGGTTTTAAATTATTATTTATAGAAGCACAAAAGGGTGTTTCCCTCAGTAAAAACTGTCTTAGTTAGGTCACACTTGTTTAAAGAATTGGTTTTAGCTGTAGCAGTCTACCCAAGTCCTGGTATTTGTATACAGAAGCAATACAAGTTTTGAGCTCGAGGTGCATTTCAGAAGATTTCTATTGCTCAGCTAAGCGAGACCCTGAAGACCATCTCCACAATCAACCTCAGTAAGTCACTCTGGAGGGTGAAAAGCACCGCTCTATTCAGAATCAGAGTAGAGAGGGTTAGGTCCTCATGGTAAAACACAAAGTAAAACAAGCGTAAAAATCACCCCTTGCCTCTATAAACTTTTGGGTGTGTGAAGACTCATCATAAGAAATCTAGTAACAGAAGAATCGGAAGAGGAGAAGGGTACTTCTAGAGGCCAAAACCACAGATGTTTCTTACCACTTGTCTGCTTAACTGAATCAAAGTCATGCCAAATTGGTGAAGTAGACAGATTCCTCTCCATCTACGAGGAACAATAACACTCGGTGATGTGGGGCTGGAAGTTGAAAGAATAAAATATAAGAAGGAGGTGACATAATTGCCAGTGATAACTGATACATCAGGAGACTGAACTTAATGCTGCAAGAGATGCTTTCCCTTCCCATCCACCTATTCTCCTCTGACCCATGGCCCCTGCTGCTGTCTGACTTAAACATGGCATCATGTCACAGAGAGTAGATGACAATTGCAGAGCAACTACAGGGACAGAAACCAAGGACTTCTCTCACTCAGCACACCAGATGAGTAAAATACAACGTCAATAATTTCAACAGTGAGTTTGGTTTTTGAGTCCAGAGAATAAACAAGAATACAGCAGAAAGATGACACTGCTCCCTGGATGCCAAATAAATGTACTCTCACAACACCTGGAGAGAAGGCTCTGAAATGTGACATTAATCATGGACTGTGGAGCCCAAGACAAAAGGTGAGAAGGGTATTTTACTCACTGATTTAAAATAGATGACAACACTTTCTGTATATTAACAGAGTTGCAATGAAACGTCCATATCCACTGTGAGCTTACTGACTCACCACAACTCAGCAAAGCCCAAAACCTTGACTGGTCCCACTCAACCTGCATGACTTGCATATTGGATCCGCTCTGAAAAACAGTCCTGAGTACATCCCAGGCAGCAGTTTAAGGTTTTCCCATGCAGCCTTGGGTATAAGAGGTGGGAACAGCTACTCACAAGGCAAAATTTGGGGAGTACACACAGACGCCTCGTATCTCTAACTTTCCAGTCTTCTCTTCACCAGATTTTGGTGGAGGGAGGACCCAAATCAAGTATTATCTCATTTTTATGAGGCTGCAATAATTGCCATGGCTCTGCTCACCTAACCCAAGACAAGTGGACTTCACTATCTGGGAGATGGAGGATATGAATGTCTACCATTATTTTAGTATATTTTAATAAGTTGCCACTCCTCAGATGTAATATAGCAATTGCCAGGATGCAAGTCCACCACAGTAGTGTGGTGGATGATAGAGGAACCTATTTTGTGCTGCAATGGACACAATCACTAACTGTGTCTCTGGAAATGAAGCAGGAACTAATAGCTGAAGGGTGGCAACTTATTATAATATGTCATTGCAAAATATATTGAAAAATTTCAGATCACATCAGTTTTCCGATGCTGAGCAGAGAAATCCCCTTATGCCTTCTGATAATAAGGTCTTATATGTCACTGCCTTTTGTGCAAACACAGCTTCTTCCTGTTTTTGCAAAGAACTTGGAATCAGTTTGAGCTTGCAATCAGATACATGAGGCTCTAGCCCACTATTTTTAGCACTTAATGGCGAAGCTAATAGTGCCATTAATCCACTTTGGTATATAACATTCAATTTCCACTTCAAATTGCATCTCGGTGCAAATGGTATCTTGATTCCTGCTGTCAGATACATTCAGAAATTCATGACGAAATATATTTAATGACTTCTTATTCTCAGATTCGGCTGAAAGGCTAGGAAATCTGTAGCGCTCTTGTGAAGCAGTGTGGCAACAAGGAATGAAGCATTCCGGAGTCGGTATTCACAGGACTAACGCAGTACATTGCTGAGACAAACCAGATGGGAAGACGGGACTAGAACGTAAACGGCAAAGCACTCCCACGAACTGGTTAACATGTGGGTGCCCAAAACATAAGTGCCCCTCCATCAGCAGGTAACCCAGAGCCAAGCCCAGGATGCTATTTCTCCAGGGTGAGCTCTCCTCCATGAGTGGGAGCTCTGCCTTTGACCCTGTCCTCACCCTGGGAGGATGCAACATCCACCTGCCACTCCACAAGACAGTGCCCAAGGGCAGAGCTGGCGGGGAGGGACATCTGTCCAGCCTGGCAAAGATGGGCTCCTCCTCGCTAGGAGAGACAGAGTTTACGAGGCCAGTGATAGTCATAATGTCTTGAAATCACTATCTTCACTGCAATACATCAGCTTGAGACAACAGGCAAGAAGCAACTGGGGCTCACAGCACAAAATAAAGATAGCTGCTCTAGGCATAAATCCATAACTGCTCCACTTGAACAGGGGGAAAATCTTTTCCTTGCCTTGGGATTAAGAGGCATGAGAGAGATAGTTTGTTGTTTAAAGCTATCTGCTTTGAGATACATCGCTGGGAATTTAGGGAGAGATTTTGAGAGACTGATTAAGATCTTTAAAATGTTAATTGGACAACTTGGTGGGCAAGTCCCCAGCTATTTTTTCAGATTAAAATCACTGCACTGGATATTATCCTTGTCAAGGTATCATCTGGAGTTTGATGATTTTTGATTGATCAAATTTGAGAAAATTTGAAAATTGATCAAATTTGAAATTTGATGCTTCTTGGTACTGAATTATGGGTATGTGATAATAATTCTGCTCAAAATGGATCTGGAAAAGATTTGTGACTTTTTGAGCTAAAAAATCTGTAATAGAAATGCCAAACATTATTATATGTGACATTGCATTTCTTTGATCCTAAAGTACTTTGCAAAAACATGAGTCATGAAGTATATAGACATCAGTGAGCACTTTAAAAACAAAATCAAAACAAGAAAATTCGCTACAGAGATGCAGCGTGAGTAAATAATGCAAGGAAAATCATCTGTGTGTTTGCCTGTTAATGTACAATGACTTCCTAGTCCTGCATAGGCTTAAAGTCAGTACAAGTCCAGCGAAGATCAGTTATGGTGGACTCCTGTGAGAAAAAGCAGCTGCCAAAAGAAAGCATTACTTTTGAAAGAGTGAAAAAAGGAAAGGGCACACAGAAACTTGTTTCAGTTCTCCAGCAGAGATGTCTAGGTGGGCAGCTCTTCTAGTACAGGTGCCCAAGGGTCCCCAGTCCTGCAGAAATACTGGAGACAGAGCCATCAACCCAGTAACGTGCTGGGTCAGACCAACTCATCCCACAGCTCTGTTCACATGAACTGCCCATGAAGGTTACTAAAAGAACCTTTGTTAAAAGAGAAGTTAAAACAGGTCTGATATCAGAGCAGTCCCACGAACCCAACATGTACTCTTAGGAATAAAGGACTTTTCAAAGATTTAAGGGATGATGAGAATGTTCAAGAGCAATTAGGTCAGAGGCTTCAGGCTGTTGGAGATGCTAGCAAGGAAACCAGACCAACATTAAGCGTCCATTCTCATGAACTGGGAAATACTATTTTTTTTAAAAAAAGGTTTAACTGAGGCAATTGAACTTGAACAACGCTGCTCTTGAAATCAGTGCTGCCAGAGATGATTTGGAAGTTGAATTCAGCTACAAATTAACTTCCATGTAATTGGTTTAACAACCAGCTGAGCCTCTGGCCCTCCTGGGATGACCCTTCTCTTCTCTGCCAGTACAACATAGCACACTTCTGCAGAGAGGTAGAAGGGACGGTGGGGAAGAGAGAGGAAAAAAAAAAAAAACAAACTTGCAAAAGCTGCTTAAGCCTTTAGGCTGGCTGAGATCCTTCAGCAGAGCTGGAAAGTCGTGACACAGAGAAAACAGGGTGTGGAGACTCACACCTGCCCTTTGCTTCACTTGCGAGGAAAGAATTTAGGAATCTAAATAAACAAACAAACCCCAAACCATTTGTGGGCAAGGAATGAAATGGCTGGGAGCTTGTCTCTGATGAAACCAAGGCCACCTAGCTTATGATAGCCTTCGGAGCACTGCAGCAACTACATCATGGGCATATGATTTGCACCCACGTCCCATCTGTGCTACAGCTCACCCTCGGGTCGTTGTCTTTAACCACAAGGTCCGAAATCCAAGTGATCCCAAGGCATCCTCAGACAAGGTGCTGTCTCAGTTCCGCTCAGGGCTCAACCAGCTCTTCCGAACCGGGCGAGAGGAGCTCTGGCTCCGGGCAGGAACGCAGCAGAGGCCAGGACAGCGTATGGACATTCTGCCCGCCCCGGAACCCCTGCCACCCCCAGCTCACCCCCACGGGCAGGACCTGGCTGCTGAGAACAGGCGTAAAGTTTTGCTGGATGAAAATCCTATTTTTTCAGGCGAATTTTAAGGCAAATCCGTGCTATTCGCTACCTGGAGAGGGCGCCAGACGGTTTCAGATCTGCTGTACCTGGTGTTCGTAGCTGTCACTCAGAAAGGTGCTTGCTCTCTAATGGCTAATGCTCTGCACGGAGGATTAAGTAGGAGTTGTTTTTTCTTTCATGCATGTATAAATCCCTTAGTTCTCCTTCCCTTTCTTGCCACTGAAATAGCACGAGATGCTTCGCTGAGCTGCAAAACACTGGCCCCAAACCTGCACCGGCCCCAGCAGACAACAGCAGACGAGAAAACTCCCTGCTTTTAATCACCGGGAGAGCTGGAACCAGCAATGTGCTGCTGGTGATTTTTCCCTTCAGAGAAAACTGTTTGATGCCTGCAAGATTTGAAGCTCACTTTCTTATAAAGGAGAAGAGCAGCCTGTGACTGACACTAAACTCACTGTAAAAGCAGATATTATTTTTTTATGTTTCTACTTGTAAAAGTGACTAAAGAAAAGTCCTGTTTGATTCTACCCCATGTGCACAGCAACAACTTGGAAGGAATTCTTTTCCTTTTTCTTTTTTTTCTCCCCTTCTATGTTCTTTTCTTTTTAACCTGCTCTCTATCAGGTCTGTAATCGCTTGTGAATTCACCTCCTTTGCTGACAATGAATACCACACACTTTGCATTTTCATTCCAGCCTGTGCTGCTTAATGTCAGTGAAGACTTCAATGACTCAGTTCTGAACAACAGAAATGGCGATGGATTTTGTGAGCAGGTCTTCATAAAAGCCGAGGTCTTCTTGACTTTAGGGATCATCAGCCTCCTGGAAAACATCCTTGTCATTCTTGCAGTGCTGAAGAATGGAAACCTACATTCTCCCATGTATTTCTTCCTTTGTAGCTTGGCTGTGGCAGATATGTTGGTGAGCATGTCAAATGCCTTGGAGACTATCATGATTGCAATCCTGAGCAACGGCTATTTGATCATTGATGACCACTTTATTCAGCATATGGACAATGTTTTTGACTCAATGATTTGTATTTCTTTGGTAGCCTCAATTTGCAACCTCTTGGTTATAGCCATTGACAGGTACATAACTATTTTCTATGCTCTCCGTTACCACAGCATCATGACTGTGAAGAAAGCTTTAACCCTGATTGTGGTCATTTGGATTGCGTGTATCATCTGTGGCATCATATTCATTGCCTATTCAGAAAGCAAAACTGTCATTGTCTGTCTCATCACGATGTTCTTTACCATGCTCTTTCTCATGGCCTCCCTTTACGTTCACATGTTCTTGTTTGCACGCCTGCATGTTAAGCGGATCGCAGCCCTCCCCGTGGATGGGGTGCCCTACCAGCGTACCTGCATGAAGGGAGCTGTCACCATCACGATATTACTTGGTGTCTTCATTGTTTGCTGGGCACCTTTCTTCCTTCACCTCATTCTCATCATTTCTTGCCCAATGAATCCATATTGTGTCTGCTACACTTCACACTTCAATACCTATCTGGTCTTGATAATGTGCAACTCGGTAATTGATCCACTCATTTATGCTTTCCGGAGTCTGGAGATGAGAAAGACTTTCAAAGAAATAGTGTGCTGCTGTTACGGCGTGAGTGTGGGACAGTGCATGCTGTAAACAGCTGGCTTTGTGTTGGGAGTAGAGGATACACACAGCAGGTATATGAATACATATATGTATCGAGATACATAGCAGCTCCACTTTAAAAGCAGTGCTTGAAGTAAAGGCGCAGGAAAGAAAAAATATCTTTCCACTCAATGGCTTGATTCATAATTTTCAAAATGAAAATGAGATTCAACTAAATTATTTGGAACTATTTAAATAGCTATAACAGAAGGAAATCCAGAGTGGCTTACAAAATAGCTTAAGAAACTCACTGGAAAAATGAATCATGAAGGGGACTACCTTACAGAGACTGAAATAATATTCTCTCTACCATTTATTGGTGCCTGTTGCTTTATCTCTGTGACACTATCAGTCAGTGCTTTCTAAAAGATTCCATTAGTAACCTCTATGGAAAGCTATTCACTCGCAAGACAAATCAAAACATCAACAGGTAACAGCATTGCTCTACACTTACTCCCATGCCTCCACCTTTCATTAAAAGAATACACTGACATTTATGCTGCTTGCTATAAAGCAACCTGAGTAAAATCTTTGAAGGGTGAAAGTAAACATTCCTCTTGCACTGAAATATTCTTTCAGTAGAAATCAGTTAAGTGACAAGGAACAGCTACAGTATCAGTGTGACTTTGCTGCTTAATAGAAGTGACATATGAATAAGTGATACAGGAGTATTATACCCTCGAGTTTTTATTTTTTTTTAACTGGAATGCACTGATCAATGTAGCGTTTGGTATGTTAACAAAATAAGTCACAGAAATCTCCTTTTGATAAATCATCAGCAATGAGACCCATCCCTAGAAAAGTGTGAAGACTACACAGATATAAAGAACAGCTAAAATGCAAAATAGTTTGAATTTAGCTTTGTGTAAAAGCTGCGTGGAGTCTTTAAAGATATTCATTTGGCTCAGTTAGGTACCTGGAAGAAATAAGACATGTATGGCAGATATGACTTCTCTGCATTGAGAAATATATGTTATGGGTCAGTGTCTTTTTACTTAAAGAGCTTTACACGGCGTTTGGTGGATGGACACCCCTGCACTGGCAACAGGAAAGCAACAGGCTGTTCGCAGTCATTTTCAAACTCTGTGTGCAAGTTGGTGGCATGTAAATCATGCAACTTCAGCTACAATAATTTAGTCTTTGCCTCTGCTTTTTATAGGAATAAACCATGTAAGTGGCCTTCAAATAGCATATTGTAACTGAGCAAGGCTGATGGGATTTGTATATAATGCAGTGTACAGGCAGTATCACTGACAGTGCCAGACTAAGAAAATAAATCCATTCAAAAGTCTACTTAGCACCTTTCTGGTATCTCACTTTTAGGAGGGCAGTAACCTGAAACCCTCGGAGTTGTCTACTGCTGTCAAACATCTAAAAGATCTCATTTGACTTAAGACTTTTCTTTTTTTTCTTCTTCACCCTTTGAGTGGAGTTGCTGGGTTTTAGTTATTTCTGGGGCTCCCCTCTGTCACTTTAGGAGCAGTTATCCAGACCAGAACTTCCCAATTTACTCTGCCTCCAGCTCTGCATTCCTGGTACAACCCAGAGTGATGGCGTTTCATTGCTACTGGCTCCAGAACCCAGCTCTGACTGTCCATGGGGAAGATATATCCCACAGTTTGCAAGTACTGGCCTGTGTTTAACTGTGTTTTACTCTCAAAATCCTACAACCTATGTAGGGAGCAACCTAACTTTCCAATCCTATGGAGTACATGGGGCCAAGAACCATCTCTCCCTGTGCTCTAGCCACACTCTGCCCATCAGCCCAAACCAACCTCATGCTCTCTATTTCCCTTGCCGTCTGATCACACCCTAAATCAACTTCTCATTTCCTCCCGCAATCCCATCCTCCAGACTTTCACCTTCCCAACAGTTACCTAATCTCATAAGCCTTAATTTTAAAAAACTAAATTAAAAAAAAAACCCACCAAGTTCACTGTGGAGCATGTGGCAGAACAGGCACAGGTGAAAATTCTCCCACATTTCACGTAGAGACCAGAGAAAATCCCAACAACTGGCAAGTGAGCTGAACCTGACTGCTTTCAGCCTGATCGGTGTCTCACAAATTACAGTTTGGCAGTACTAAGATCTGTTCTCTTGGCTCAGCTTATCTCACTTCAGCAACACCTGATGTGGCACATCAAGTTAAACCAAAACAAATCAGGATAGGGAACAACACAACTGGCCTTTTGTGGTGTGGAAAGACTGTACCTACTTGTTGTAAAAAACACTACTGTTGTCAGTTATACTCTTGAGCTTGGTTTGCCAGGATAATCTGCCTCAGGTTATTGTGTATTTAGCTTTTATTGTACCTGATGTCCTACTTATTTCTCTTTTTAAAAGTGATTTTAGATGAGGCTGATTCATACTGTGCTTTGCCTTTAAGCAAAACATACATCTGTTGAATAAAACAATCTGAAGACATCACTTAGAATCATGTTTGCTTCTATCAGAGCACCACACCATTTCAAACCACACCTCTGGTGGTCTGGTTCACAAAACTAGAAATAGTGTGTAACACTGGGCAAAAACATCCTAATTTTATATGCTGTTCACAGAGCTACACAAAAAGGAGCAAAAAAAAGCCAGATGTCTCCATCCCACATGCAAATATGTTAGAAAGAGAACCCATAAAATCCCCGAAAGATCTCTCACCCTTTCCGGCACCAGCTAGTGAAGGTACAGCTCATCCCCATAGGTTATCCACAGAGGTGGACAGTGGGTTTCTCCAGCCCCAGTTGCAGATTTCCAACTCAAACTCATACTTCAGAAATCCATGGTGCAGTCTTCTGCATGGAGACAGGACAATAGCCACCATAAACCTGTCCGTGATGAGAAGGGAAAGAAACAGTCTCCATGGGACTGAACCCCACAGCAGGAGGTAGTGACCAGCTCCAGGTGTGAAATGAAAGCGAAGGGAAGAGGAGGACTGCCCTCTAAGGAAACACCACTGCAATCAGCTGCTGTGGGCCAGATCTTAACGCTTCACTGAGAAGGGAATCCCAGAACCAGCATTCCGCCATCCTCGGTCCTCAGCGACAGAGCTGAGCTCAAGTCAGGACTCATCTAAGAGACACACAAGCACTAGAATGTCAGCAGAAGCGCCCCAAACCAGCATCATTTCCCAGCAGTGCACCCTATAGACATGTACATACAGCAGAACAAAGACATCCCAGCAGCACGTGCCAGTGCAGGGCAGCAGTCCTTCGCATCTGCTAGAAATCAGAGCAACATCTGTCTGCTGAGAATCTGCCCCCGTTTGTAATCGCAGTGAAACGGGAATGCTTTCAGAGCTGTTGTTATTAAGTTAATGTATAATCTGTTCATAAGAAGAAATGTTTCCTCCTTAGTAAGAGTGCTGGGCTGAACAAGATACATGCAGTTTCCCCTAGATAGTATGAAAAATGGCAGACTGAGATAATATCCTTTTCATCTAAAGGTGCCATTTATATGGATTTATTGATTCAGTTTTTCTGCAAGAAAATCAGGCAGTTCACAAGCACTGTAGGATCACTATTTGCCGAAAGACTTGTTAGAAAACTGTCATATATCCTGACAAATATTTGAATTTGCTGGAGCATGAGTTATCCTGCTAAGTCAACTCAACATATATTCGACAAATTACAGCCAGATTTGCCCCTTTTGTACAAAATTCAGCACTATGCATGCAATTTTCCCCTCCATAAGTGTCTAAATATTTTATAATTGAGAGCATTTGTCCTAATGGGTAAATAACAAAGTCCAGGCATAGAATTCTGCAGTCAACCAAGGTCATCAGTAGGGCCATTTGTACAAATACCTTGATTATTTCTTCACCGAAATAAGATGCCTCTCTTTGTTGAAGCCTAGTTTGCAACCAGGATTAGCCGTTTGGTTCGGTAGCTGTACCTCAACTATTAAGTTGACTTTGAAGGTCACCCACAAAGGAATACTGCATCACAATGTACACTGGAAACCCCCTTGCGGGGCAACCCAGGCCAATCTCAGTCCCACCCCTCTGAGACACTACTGAGAGAAACCAGGTAACCTGGGCACCGAGACACCCAGCATGGGTAGGGCAGATGCAACAGTTCCAGAACAGCTCGTTCCTTCCTCTCTCCACCATCCAAGAGTAGAGGCAACCTGTACTCAGAACAATTGATATAAGATGATCCCTTCTGAATAAGGCGTAGAAATTTGGACAACATTCAGTGGTCTTCAGGGTGCAGGGCAGTGACAGGAGGGCTCATATAGCTTGTATTAGCAATTTGAAGGTCAGCTCCAGATATCACGGTGAGCGTTGCCACCGAGTCATAAGAGGGATCTCTGGTGTTCCCTCCTCCAAAGAGCTCTAGGTGCAGGCATGGATCTAATACTTTATCACGGCTATAACACAATGCCCACATTCAATAGGTTTTCAGGTGGAGGAAAGAAACAGCTTTTAAAGAACACTGCAACAACTATTAAAAATTTCTGCCCATATATATATATCTGTGAAGAATATGCAGATAGTGCTGTTCTGATAGGTTTTGAAGTTTAAAACTTGAAAGGTTAAAATACAGCCTTCTTTTCAAGTGGATAATGTACATTAAGTGGCCAGAGGCATTGAGGAAGGAAAGGAAAGCAGATTTTTAAGGCTGGAGCTATGAGGGAAGCCCACTACACTGGGAGCAGCTCAGCTGCACGTTTCATTGTGTTCTTTCCTAGGCTGCCATGTAACAGGGTCACAGCTCAAGTCAGACTTTACACTGATGAATGAAAACAAGCTCTGTTAGATTCGCTCCAAAAAGAAAAGCATAGCTTTTGATGATGTAAGTCTGCTTGAAAAATAAGCTTTATTATTCTTGTTTTAAATTATTTTTTTCCAGACATAACAAGCATAGTGAAGCTTGCTCCAAATCTACTTTTCATAACCATCCACCACGTTAACGTCATCACAGTCATTATATATTTCATAAGCAATTTAAATTGTAGCACAAGACTATGCTCATTCATCACTCTCACATTATACACCTGTTAGAGTCAACCCAAAATCGCTGGGTAAGGCACCGACACAGGACTTTGCTACCGGCACCAGTGCTGATTTGAGCAACAGGCGTATTTCCATCATGCTCACTGCTTCAGTGCTATGCAAAGTAGCCCTAAATCTGCCTGATACAGGAGGTTTGTATATCACAGGTGCATTAGAAATGTCTCTGAAACAGAAACTATAAAAACTGGAACAGAGTAAATCTGGTGTTTATGCAATGCTGTATTGGTCAATGGGGCAGAAGTCCAGAAGTATATACTTTAACAGGAAGACTGAGCCAGGACTTACAAGAATTAAGATGCATTTATAACATTCGCATCATTCTGAAAACACTAATGACAAAAGTAGATCTACTCACTACTTTTACCCATTTAAATGGCTGTGCGCAAGGACATACCTCCTTGTTCAGGGATGGTGATGGAAATCTATTTGTTATCTGCTATGTTGCTGGTATGAATGTTCATATTGCCGCAGCTAAGTATCTGCCCTAAGCAGTTATGAATTTCTAAGGTTTTTTTGTCTTGTTTTACACTTTTTGTTTCTTCGTTTATGAAAAAAACACACAGCTTTTATTTGAGGCTATTCCTCTCTTGTAATTACAAACAGAGAATGCACTGCTGAAGTGAGATCTACTTAGAAAATCCGTAAATCTGTGATTCTACTGCTGAAACAGTCTCCATTAGTAACAAACACAGTCAGTATTCACATTCGAGCTTAACTGATGCAATTTTGGTTTATTATACATCTATTATTGATTCAAGGTCAGAAATTAATGTTCTAGAAAAAAATTAAAACACATAGAGCAGTCCTCATTCACAGTAATGGGTATAATAAACCGCACAACACTTTCAACACATTCCTGATATAATCACTACAGTTGTAAGGATGCACATTGGGGGTAAGCTGCAACTGAACTACAAAGTCAGAGGCCGAACATGATGGACTTCAGACTACTCTGCATTAATATATAAATATTGTAACCAGGTGTTAATTGATATAACAATGAATATAGTTTAAATTAACAGGATAAAAGCTTGTGTGGTTTGGTGGTTTTTTTTAATAAACACCCACACACTAAATCAGAAAGGCTTCCGGCTATAAAAATTGACTAACTTAACTTGAATTAACATTTAAGCACAGGTAAGCCTACAGATAACCTGAGAAATGAACATTTCTTGAGACTTACATACTCACAGAGGTACAAGAAACTGCAGGTGAGGCAGAATAACTAGAGACCTCCTGCCTATATGCACCTGCTATTACACATGTTCCCATTCAAGTTTGCTCACTCAACACAATCCTCTTTTATGCAAGCAGTTGGGTAGCAATTGCAGTGCCTCTCCACCTTCAAAAGCTGCGCTGCTGAAACAACCTACCCAAAGGGGCCATTACACTGAGTGAGTTGATAATCAAAGCAGTGAAAAGGTGCAGCTGGGAGAATCAGTCTAAACAGTTATTTCCTATGATGAGAAAAGGCAGTGAGGGTCTATTAGCCCTCATTTCGTTAGGGGTTCATATTACACCTTAACAGAGTTGTGCATGAGTGTTGCTGTGTATGACTTAAAGCTGCTCGAGAGCACGCTGAGAAAAGCACCCAAGTGTGATTCAGAATAAGTACATTAAGAAATGGAGTCCTTCCTCTGCCATTAGCATACAGCTGTGAGGGTCATCTCAGGACTTCTTCAGCTCTCAGCGTATTTAAGTCTTTTTCTCTTTTTACAATACCTTATTGCATGGTAATGAGTATTCCCAAAGGCTAATGTTGCAGGCAAGGAAGTTCCTCTCCAGCAGTTACTGAAGAGGCTGAGATTCTCTTACTGTCTAGCGCGGTCGCATTAGGCCACTGCTTCACCCGATCTCTGTCAGCAGCAACTTTCTCCTTCACCTACAGAGGGAGCTGACAGGGACTGCTAAAACTCAGCACACTAAATGTTTTTACCTGAGTGCTAGTTTTGTCAAGGTAAGTGGTTACACAAAATTCTATATTCAGGAGAAAACAGAGAAGGAGCATAATTTTTTGAAATAACTTACTTGGGGAAGGAACTAAGGAGTCTTTTTATCTCTCCCTCAGGGAAAGCCAGTGAATTTCTGTTAAACCTTGCAGACCTTGACCTTCCTAAATTTGAAGTGAAACAGTGAAAAACTTCCAAAGTTGTGTTTTTATGAAATGCATATATGACAGAAAGGGTCAGGCAGAGGCATCTCTATCCCTTCCAGTTATGCCATCACCTCTGAGATCACAGAGAAAATCTGTTTCTGAGATTGCCCAAATGCCTCAGGACCTGGAGCTATAGCACTGCCAGCAGGCAGGAGCCCCAACATGCAATGAACGAGTTCCACGAATCATTGCAATTCAGATTTTCCTCACCACCAGGATCAACACCTCTAAGAAAATTTTGGGCAAAAAAAGAGAGGCAAGAGAAAGATGGTTGGGAAATTGAAGTCTGAACAGCTGTGCAGAACATCTACTGGCGGCATGTAGTGACACTGCAGACATGGGAGAGGGCAAGATCTGCAAATGGATATCTGCCTATCGGCAGATAAGAACCATTAACTGTGAAATCTGAGTCGGCAGCTAATCAGTACAAACTTCCTCAGTGTCATTGTTACTGTCTTATTTCACAAAGCCGACACGCAACTCCTGTCTTCACCCTTTAAGAACAATGCAGCTCTTCACAAAACACTTGTCTCTCAAAACGAGGCAGAACTTATTCTTCATTTTGGCCAAACACCAGACCAATCCTTGTAGCCTTTTATTGCCTGCCTCTTCACTGCAGCCAATTATGCGATGTCTGTGAAAAGATTTGCCTTCAGTAATCTTAAAATGGTACAGCCTGTACTTAGAAATGTGCTCTAAATCAAGGACTCGTAATTTAAAGTTCTTAAGTGGTATATAGACAGTAAATAAAGATAATCTTTTGTTTTCAGATTTCACTGCATGAAAGCAATTTGGGCAGACTTGGGAATTCAAAACTTCTGGTAAATCAAATCAGGTGGCAGGACCAAACATGAGGCATGTGGTAAATTTATCTTCATACATAAGACAGCAATTAATGGATTTGCATATACAGCTTGATGTACAAAAATTAAACCAAACACTGTACTACTGTCATAATAAAGTGCACTGCGTTGTATTTTTGAGTTTATATAATAGACCAACTATTTAATCATAAAGGCATGTTATATAACACAAAGGTTGTTCTTTAACGTATAAAGATGGTCCTAAACTTAAAAGCAAGCACTGTTATGTAGACTCTGTTACTATATCTTTCATTTCCTTCCGAGTCAAGAATGTGTTTTCAGTAGCTGTGATCATGTAATCCACAAAAGCTATTAGGGGCACCATTAACCACCTTCATATCCCTCATTTGAGAAACCAGCTATCACAACTCTAGTACAATTCCAGTAATGAAAAGCATTTGCATAGAGTTATGAAAGTCTAATGCTTAAACAAGCTTTAAAGGGTATTAATCATCCGGTTTTTCTAAGAGATCATGGGCAAAGTAAATCAATATATGATTTATGGTGATAAGCCATGTAAATTGCATAAAGTTGGGGGGAGTGTAGGTCTGGCACAAACTTTTGAATGCCCAAACAGATTTGGTATATGTTAATAAATGAATCATTTTTTGGAGGGGGAGGTGTTTGGGGTGTGGTGGTGGTGGTGGTGGTTAGTTTTACTTTGATTCACAACTGAAAACTGTTGAGCCTAGGAAAAGATTGCAGTTTTAAGAAAAAGGTATTCCCTGACCAGGTTGGTCCTGGCATTCTTCATTTGGGAGTCAGAGCATACCGCATAGACAGTCTTGGGACAGAGGCCGGAGGTCTTCCCATTTTAAACAGATATCCATAAGCCCAGCCTTTTTCTTCAGAAAGACACAAGTGTCCTTCTCAGTACCAATATTGTGAAAGCAGGTGCTACTTGAAAGCACAAAACAAGGGAGAATGCCAACCCCTACATTGTGCAATGACCTGAACATTCAGTTCCAGGGGAGGAGAATAGCAAAGAGGGGCAGAGTGTCCATCAGCGGACACCACAGCAGTCTTGAAACGTATTTTTTTTAAGCAGAATCAACTAAAATTCTCTAAAAATAATTTTCCTCTATCAAGTTTGTTTAAGCTTATGGGAACACCATGCTGCTCGCTGTGACATCCATCACAGCAGGCAGTCACAAACAAAATCTGACTAGAAGATGCTCTTTTGGTCATTTGATTGCTATTCTGGGCCTCCTTGCCAGCCACGCCGCAGTGTTTTCAACCCTATGCATCAAATGCGATCTCTCAGCTATTACCCTTCTCTGTGCTGATGACTACTGTTACCCAAATGAAACAGCCAAATAATTCCCCGTTCCCTAAGTACTATTTGACATTAATTCCCTGCTTAATGCCTTGCCTAGCAAATGGGAACTTCTCAGGATGAGGCCTAAAGAAAAACAACCCAACAATAATCCACGTATACAACTGGCACAAACCTGCCATTTCTCTAAATAAAGCTACGACTGTGTGACTACAGTTCATATGCTGGTGTGTCATTATTATTCATGCAAAAAAAGCAGGTGCACGCACAGGAGTAACTCTGAGAAACTTCATCTAGGCTACTATACTTTGGAGACTACAGAAGTAAACATTTTAAATCAACTTAGGTAAATGCAATCAGTCAATAAGACACCATATTGGATCATTTATGAAATCAAAGAAGTTCCCATTGACTAAAATCAGATTAGATGAGGCAGAAAAAGTGCGCTGAGAATGTTAAATTCGGAAGCATGTGTGTATTCGTATACAAAGTGAGGGTTGTGTATTTCAACAGTAAAAAGCTTTTACTAATGAGCAATTGTTCTCTTCTGCTAACGGCATTCAGATCAGAAAGCATGGGCTTCTTTCTTCCAATTAACAAGCTACGTTGAAACTGAAAACATATAGAAGCATGTACAACTGAGAGCATACACAAGCTGACTTGTGGGTGTAATAACAATGCAAACATTGTTTCCACCACTGATTCATATAATTTAGCCTTATTATGGATGATCTGGCCTGCAATTTGATGATTCTATTATGTTGTTAGTGCCCAAAATGCATATATTCTTTTGTTGTTAAAAAATCTATCTTAAAATTATAAACCAGATAGGTCATAAATTCTGTTACAAAGTTACTAATTGCACAAACCTAAATCTCAAATCAAAAGCTAAGAGAAATTGGCATGACATTGGAAACAAAAGCAAATTTTCATAAGGCAGTGACTTTCTATCAAGAGAAAAAAGATTGTATTTATCTTTTTTTTTTCCCCCCAGGATTCCTACAACTAGGTCGTAATTAGTTACAAAATCTATTGAAATGAAATCATGCATACATAGAATCAGGTGGTGCAGAGATAAGTTGCCAAATATTTTTGGTAACCAAAAACTTTTTAAAAATGAATTCACCAAGTGGAAAAACATGATGTTCTCAGAGTTTCAATTCATCATTTTCTTCTCTCATCTCATATAATACTAATTTAGACTAGTTTAGGTTAGATTTTTACCACCTCTTATTACTTACTGTGTAGTGTCACTAGGAGCTGACATGTCACTATGACTTCATGTTATATAGATTTTTTTGTCCTGTATTAAAATACCACCTGTGCTGGCTGACAAAGAACTGTGCCAGATGCACTTAGCAGGCTCATATATTTCCAAAGGCAATCATACAAATGAGACAAGGGAACACTTGCCTTCACTCAGTTCTGCAAGCAAGAAGACTTTATATTATTTTATGCAGGAACAATAGCTTCCAGCTGGCTTGATGGGAACTCTTCCTAACCTCTGCTGACTCCCAAAGGGACAGGAAGAGAAAACCTCCAAGGGATATGTGAAAATTTTGCCCTGCAACTTTGGCCTCTATATTTAGGCATACTTAATTTGTGTTACCTAAAAACATATTATACTTCTAAGGGTTAAATGACAATTAAGCCAATAATATCCTTTAAAACAGCCTACAAAATACAGACATTTAAGGCAACCAAGACCAAATAACAATATTACTTAGAGTGAAATATCCACAATCTAAATTCCGTATGATAACACAAGCACAGTGAAAATCAATGCTCTCTCTGTTAGTGAGACAAGGTGATCAAAACTGAACTAATTATTTCTCAGATATGCTGGATTTAAAACATCTTTTTTTGACCTAAGTGCATCTCCTTAACAGACTCTAGGTGTAGTGAAATGACTGACAGTCCAAATGTATGAAAAATATTCAAAACCAGCTCAATTATTATCTAAAAAACAATATGTGAAGAAGTATTGAACATTCTACTGGACACTTTTGGTTTGCTTTGCTTAAGGAAAACTAGAGTACAAGGCTTTGTTTTTCCTTTGTTGCTGGCTTACAGACCAGAATACTATTTAATTGGTACCACGGGCAGAAGCAACTTTCACGTACTTCCCTGCTGTTGCCCCCTTCTAAACGAACAGGATTTCTTATTAAGCCACCAAAACATGCTGCTTGTAAGTGTTCATCTTTGAAGGTTGTGTAAAGCTTAGGGAAGAGATTGGAAAAGATGTAGGGGACCATCTTCTTAATTAATGTCAAATGCCAAAGCTAGCAAAGTTGACAGGGACGATATTTAGTTCAGGGAACAGTATTTTTCAGATTGTTACAGCCAAGAGACAGCTGAGGGAACAGATTTTTTTGGGACAGCTGGAGTTTTGTGTTTTGTTTTCTTAAATGCTGTCCCTTTGGTAGTTCTCCTTAATCAAAAATTATTCTGATATACTGAAGTAATACCTTACTTCTAATGTGACAGTTACTCCCAATTTGTTGTATAATTACTAATCAGAAAAGGCAAATAGCTTCCTAGGCATATGCACAAATATTGTTATTTAGAAAATTAATTCACTGATATACTACCCACTTTCTTGTTTTATTGGAAGCTGGTAAGAGCACAACATGTAACACAAGGTTTTAACATTACTTTTCCTGAAGGGATAAGTACATTAAGGAAGCTCTGTAAACGGTGAGTGAAAGCTCTCAATGATCAAAACCACCACATCAAAGACCTTTGAGCAATCAGATTTTCAGAATAAAGGAAAAGATGGAATTAACTAAGAATACACTTCCCACACTGATATAGCAATGAATACAAGATCATTAAGCCATCTGCATAATGAGTGAGCATGTGTTAAAAGCAAAAAGTAATTTCTGTAGAGGAGGAAAAGGCTAGAAACAAGGCAAATATTAATGAGAAATTGTCATTACAAAATATGTATTTGTTTGGCAAATATTGCTTAGCATGTCCATGTTAATGTTGTGATAAATTCATTTTCAAAAATCTTTTTGTTTATATTGTGAATCCAGCAGCATCTTGCCCATGGTGTCAGCACCTATGTAATCAGAGCCCCATTGGCTGTACATTCATGGTGTTTAAGTAGCTAAAATGTGTACTTTCACATCCTACAATTAGTAGCTCACAGTGACAAATAGCAGTTAAGAGCTTTCCCATCATCATGAGTTATATAACATGTATATTTATATATGCATCTGTGCATTTATGCATGTATATGTACAAACCATATATTAATATTCCTTATGAAGGCACACTTTGAATCAGCAACCAGTAATTCATAGACAATCTGGAATTAACAGCTCTTGGAAGGCATGTTTGCTCTTTGCATGTATGAAAGTGTTATTTCTGTTCTTTTAGTAAGAATTTAAGCATCCCCTGTTCTGCTGCCTGTCTTACATCTAGCTAGTTTGAATTAAAATGTGAGAAACAAATGAGATCCACAGATTTAAAATGGTCATTTTAAGACGACCTAGCACAAAGTGATCTACAATTTACTTTGAAAGATTAAGACTACCCACTTCTTGTGAGAAGCCTAAATCTCAATGGTTCTTTTCTATATCCTCTGTCAACTTCATCCAACTGCTGTTTCAACTTATATCATCTTATTTTGTAGAACTAAAAAATAGGATTGTTCTAATGGAGAAATTAGAAAACATAAGCAATTCTGGTTTTTTATTTTTCTCCCTTTTAGTTCCTCTGTGTATTTAAAGGCATGCTGGGGCCAAATTTCTTCAGAGAGCTGGGAACATTGAGTTCTGGAAGAGTATAGAATCTTGACCGTAAGCACCACAAAATGTGATCTGCCCAGCATCCCTTGTGTAAATCCAGCCAAAGTTTGATTGCAAATCTAACTTAGCAGGTCAGCATTTCTGAAGAGCTCAACATCTTATTCTGGAATAACAAAAAAAGTGAGAAGCCTTTCGAGCAGCTTGGCAGTGCTCCACGGCAGAGCGCAAACCTGCAGTTGGGGCTCAGCACGGTGGCTTGTGCAAGCCAGAAGAGAAGGATGATAAATCTGCAGAAGGTTTGCACACCTTTGCCCCAGATTGTCCCAAATCAGGCCAGTCACAGATGGCCACCACGAGCAGGTTAATGCTGAGCCACAGCATGGGCAGGATCAGAGGTGCTCAGCAAAGGCGCTGTCTTGCAGGAGTGCCTGGATTCAAACAGATCTAATCAGCAACTCAGACAGGGCTGCCTTCTCCACCTGGCCAGAAGTGTTTATAGACAAAAACAATATGCTAGTGTTTTCCTGGCAGCCATGCTAATAAACTGTGGAAGGAAATCAGCATTAGGAAGCAAAACAACATATAATTGCCATAGACAAGTACTGCAAAACAGCCAATTTGTCTATGATTCAAATGAAAAATTACTATTACTCTGCCTTCATTTGCTGCCTTCTGTATCAGAACCTGTTATTAATCGTATTTCTAGTCCAGACTCCAGGAATAATACAGTTTAATACCCAGCAGGAAGTGGGTATTGACATAATAACCAAAGTATATATATTTTGGTTGAATAATTACTTTCTTTCAAGGGACTAAGGTTATGGAGCCATCGTGAATCTAGCTTTGACACAAAACCTCGGTTTTAAACAGAGTTAGACACCACCATGGGAAAAGTTATTCAAATGGAAAAAGATAATCGTTGCATGCAACAGTGTACATTAAATGACAATTAGAGAAGTTTCTTATTAAAAAAAAAAAAATCCAGGGCAAATTACAAATCAATTACCTCTCACTGTCAAGCACATGAAAATTAGAGCTTTCTTGACACCATACTGTGAGATACTGGCAGGGGTTTCTTCTATTCTGTATAAGCAAATGCTTCAAGCCCTGACTCATTACACTGGCCAGCCTCAGGTCTCTAAATAACCTTCAACAACAGCAACAAAAATGCTTCAGAATGTCACCTAATCCCAACAGGGGAAAATCCCAACGATCAAAAATCCTCTCCAGCAAAATTATCTTCATCAGTGCTCTTGTACCTCGCTGTCAGGGGCCCCTCCATCCCACAGCCAAAGAACCGTGTTCAGCTGGGTATTTCTGAAAACTCCATCTGTGGCTGCTCCTTTGCGTGAATTCGGGATCGACCTGCGCTGCTCCAGAGAGAGGCAGTCAGCTGCCTGCCTTCGCACTCTCCCGCACGGAGCAAGTTCCATGAAGGAAAGGAAACTCTACCTACAAACAAGTTAGGCTCCAGGGGTGACATGGACTCGCATCGTTTAACTGCCTGTGACTGTCAAACTCTGAGAGAGCAAAAAGCAGGAGCACGGGTTTGAAGAGAGACACGTAAAACTAGGATGCTGTGATTCAAACCTGGGGACACTACAGTATCAGGAGTCTTGCGATTTAGACTTCACTGGGCCAGATCTTTCCAAAGAGATCAGCTCCCATCTAAGCATCTAAACAGCAAGTTCACTGCTGAAAATGTCACCACTCCCAAGAACTGTCAGTATCCTTTCCAGAGGGCTCAGTCCACTGACTGCTTCTGGAAGCCTTACTAGGAGAAGAGCCCTCCCAGAAACACTGGCCAATGGAAATGGGATCAGCTAGAAGACACAACAGCACTACACGTGGTCCATTTCCCTATAGACGCTTCTGAATTTGGTTGATAAAATGCAAGTATCTACAACTGCTTTCTCAGAATAAAACTAAACTGCCTGCAGTTGATTGCCACGTATGTTGAAGGAAGGGTCTATGGAGAATGAATGAGAGCAAAGGCATTTTCAATGTGTCAGCATTTCTCATACTCATCAGTAATTTCTTTTCATGCAGCTTTTATTCTCTTGTTTGATACCAGTTGTACCTTTCCTGTACTTTCCTCAGGAAGAAAAAATTTGTGCATTGGTTGTCTCCCGGCTACTCTCATTTATAACATGCTGCCATAATTCCAGACTCGTGCTTCTAATTCTACTGTTCTTGTTAGAAAAGGTGTTACTTTTTGGCAATAGATGATCATCTTCTCTCTGGGGTGCTCCTGCAAAGCAAAAAAACAGATGCTGTGAGGCTCATAGTGTTGTTTCTGAAAAACAGGAAGAAGTCACCCAAACTCACTGCAATTTACTCAGACTGCGCCAACCTGGTAACACTCTCTTCTCAGAGATGCTGTCACTTAAAAGTTTGCCATGATGCCCTTGAAAGGGATCTTTTTCTCCAGATACTTAAAGACTGGAAAGATGCTGCCATTTCTGTAGACAAAAGCGGACTTTGTACACCGTTTCCCAAATTGTATGACATTTTTTAAAATAAATAATGCAGAAGTTCTTTGTAATCATTGCTACCAACCAGTAATGGCTGAGGACAGTGTAGAATCAGGAGGGAGACCAGCAGAACTGTCAAGTGGATGTGCAGGATCTGGCCTTCAGGACACTGGTAACTTTTAAAGAAGGCCTGTGTCATAGAAGGTGAATATTTCACACTGAATTTGTTCTAAGAAAGAGACCTGTTTTCCTCAATATCGTGTTCCAACTGTCATTGCAGAACAAAGGCAAGAGCTACAATGCATTCAAGGGTTTAGGGGGGTTAGGGGTGGGGGTTGTGGTTTTTGTAGTTTTTGTAGTTTTGGTTGATTGGCTGTTTTGCAATGCTCCTAATGACATCATTTGGTAGACTGATCAGTTAAAAATCAGCCCAGGTTGACTATCAGTTTTCCATAAGGGTTCAAGATAGCTCACTTCAAGAGGAGTTACAGGAGAATTCCTGTTGCACTAACTAGAGCAAGGGGAGAAGCACAAAACCAGAAACCTCTCTAGCCCCCTCAGAAGCTGAAGAATTAACGATTTTAGTGACCTTTCCCAAGGCTTTTGATTGTCTTTGACAACACGAACTCCTCACACCTGTGGTTCCAAAGGGTTATGCCCTATTTGGAAAGCACAACTGTATCCAGTCTCTCACTGATGGTGCAGCTCTTGTCAAAGATGCAACTCATGTCAAAGCTCACGGTGTGCCACGATGCAGCTCATGTCAAAGACCAGTAGTTTCATATCAGGACTGGGCAGAATTATAATATAGATAGGGACAGATGCAGGCCAGAGATGATGAAAAGCACATACTCTCTCTTTTCGCACACTTCTTAATGCTTTCCTTTCTTCTCACTCTGTTTCCTTCTCACCCAGGAGATAAATTCATGTTTTATGCAGATATTTCTGTGGTACAGGGATAAGGACATAACTACAGAGTAGAATAGTCAGGAGAGGCCAAAAGTGCGAAGAACCATGAAGACTTAGTTCCCTTCTTTTCTAGGACCTACCGAAGCAAAATCCTGGAGTGTATGTTTGATTTTAACACCTCTATTATCGGTGGCAAAGATCTTTCTCCCAGCAATTTCAGCAGTAGGAGGTAATTGGAGGACATAATACAGCACACTGTTTTCAACAAAAACTTGCTTTCAGATACCTGCTGAGCACCATAAATACATTCATTCTGGTTATGCTGACGCAATCAGTCAAGCACAGACCTCCAACAGGGACTCTTCTGCTCACTGACAGGGGCTGAGGATGCTTTTAGCATCTTTGAATATAACTCACTAGCAAACATTCCTGGTTTGCTGCAGTCCCAGAAAAACTTGGAGTGTCCACCCGGTGCCAGATTACACAGTTCATTAAAAGCATGTAGGAAATAGAAACAAGCAAAGAAAAATCATTTGTAGAGATTGTTTTTCATTATGGTTAAAACATGATTCTTCATGGCAGCTTCAAGTCAAACACTTCAATAATCACGGAAAAACTAAAGATGAGCAAATATTTGCAGCCATGTTCTGTTGCACAGCACAATTAATTGACCTCCACGACATGAAAATCAGGTGGGTACTCGCAGTGCCAGGTGGAAGTAAAATGTACTGATGACATTCCAGCCTCACCAACTCTGGATGACCTCATTTGTACTGTGCCAGAGCTCAGTTTTGATGGAGCTTTGGAATATGTCCGGATCCATTTTGCAGAGTGCACCTAGGCCATGCATGCATCATTCTTTACCAAACAAAAACAGAGGTGGTTACAGGTTTCCTATTGCTCTGAAAACCTTCCAGCCTCTCTTGCATCAGTGGAGGCCTCAACAAAAATAGCTTTGTGGCCTTGTCACTTATGTGAGTTCCGCCGTTTGAGGACTTAGAGAGGGAACAGGGAGGAGTCCTTGTCCTTGTTCTCTTTAAGCGACAAGCCCCCTCACCATAAAGTCACATTGTAGTGTAGTCTTTACTGTATCAAGACATGGTACCTAAAATGTTAGCCACGAAAACTGAGCAATTTCTGTTATTTTGCTCAGGCTTTTTACTATCTAATCCACAGTCCTTAAGTACAACGTTCTGATGTCTTTCACAATCACAAACACATTCTAAGAAAACAACTTTTTTCTGTTTTGTAGCATCTAAAGAAAAATAATTTTTCATGTAAAAGTCAAGTGCTAGGCCTTCCCAATGTCTTTTAGATGAATGGAAACGTTCCAGACAATAATAATTCTTGTTTCCTGTGCAGATGAGGTAGATGTTATGGCAGACTGCAATCTAAGCCACTTGCAGTAACCATTTAATGCTTTAATTTTTTTCCATTATATGTAATTTGGGACTCCTGGGCAGGGAAGTAGGGAGTACATGGACAACCAACATAGCTAAAAGCTTTGCAATTAGCCCAGTACATAGTTCAGTGCAATTAACATTAGAATGAGTTTGGATTTATAGTTTTTAAGCCAGGCCCCGAAACAGCATGCAGTACTTCACTTTTAAAATAATCTAAGCATTGTGATAGTCTCAAAATTCCCATTGCAATGAGGGAACTCTGAAGCAGGTTTCTTTCCACTAGCACCAGTGCCATTATAGTTGCCCTGATACTGCCACAGCAAGTGTGGGGAGAAGAATGCAGACCTTCGATTTTCTGTCTATTTGAAACCAGAGTCAATTTATGAGGCCCTTTCTCCCTCTAAAAGCCTCAGGGAATTAGGAAGTTTTATGAGAGAAGTAATAAAATGGAGACTTGTTACTCCCCCAACCCACTACCTTGGGCCACACACAGAGATAAAAGTCTTAAGAAGAAAAGAGGTTAATACATGCCAGGGTGGAACACCTGTACTGGGCATTCCCATCTGAGGCATCCTTCAAGACGGCTCTGCATCCAGGATGCTGGCCACTGCTGGTTAGACAGCAAAGCTCCTTGTACATCACGTGGAAAAATGAGGTCCTGTTATGGTTTGAGAAAACCCATAACAATTTATTGTCGCTTAGACAATTATTCTCTCACCCGATGACCCCTCCCCACCCAGGAAGGGGAATCGGGAAGAAAAACAAGAAAACCCAGGGCTTGAAAGATAAACAGATTTAATAGGATAGAAATGAATAATTAACAATACTAACACAAAGGAACCCATATTGATCCCCATACCCGAGTATGCGGTACAAGGATTGTACTCAGCCAACTATATCAGTCGGAAGCCGTGCACCCCCAGCAGTGGACAGTGAATGTCGGACACTGAGAGCGCTACAGCTTCAGGAAGAAGGGAAGGGCTCAGCGATCCGGCACCGGGGCAAGAAGTCCTCTGGATCGCCACCATCAAGGGGGAGCCATCAAGGGGGAGAGCACGAGCAAGGGGGAGAACCCGAGCAAGGGGGAGAACCCCCTACCTCGCAGCAGACTTTCTAATTTATATTGAATGTGACGTTCATGGTATGAAACAATCCTGTTGGCCAGGCTGGGTCAAGTGCCCAGGTCTCGCTCCTCCTCATCCCTGCACCTGGCGAGCTCGAAAACACTGAGACCTTGAAACCCACAGACCATGGCTGGCTATACAGTAAATATCTTCACTAATTCAGACACCAGAGTCTTACACAAGTACAGCTTTTCCCAAGCATTAGGAAAGAAATTAGTCCTGTGTTGCTCACACCAGGTCAGGTCCCTAAACAGGACTGTAGATTCTTCTACAGGAGATCCGCAGTTTCTAAACTCACATAGGAATGATCAGACTATCTTTTTCGCTTGCTGAGGCTAAACAGTCCTGCCAAGAGCAACAAAAGTTATCAGCAAAGCCTCTAAAAGCAATGCTAGATACTGTTTAAACATTTTGCATTATTAGTGAGGGGGAAAAAAATCAGTTTCATTAAACGTCCTGGCCCAGTTCAAAAAACGAAGCAATACACAAAGATACACCACTCACACTGCCTGCTGCAATAGCTCATAAAAGAATGTGCTGTGTCCTGATTCGGAGCATAACGCGGGATCCATGCGAGTTTGTATAAACTGCCATTTTGCCAATTTGTCACAGAATCCGTTATTCTTTTTGCAATACAATTCATCCTTTAGCTGCAGCTGATGCTCTGCTTTTATGGGCTGTCCCCTGGCTCCCACAGCCTTCTCTTTTCCCCATAGAGCATCCTTAATTAAATTACTCTGCATTGTATCCAGACTGCAAAGGGATGGGGAGCTAGAGCTAGCGCACAGCTTGCATTCAAGCAAGGAGGAAGCAAGAAACAAAGACTGGCTTCTCTGGAGAACGGTGCAACGCCCGTGCAGTAGGCATGGGTCTTCCTCGGGGAGAAGACAGCCTACAACCACAGAGCACCTGGCTGTAACTAACCTGGGAGCAGGACTAGACTCAAACTATCCAGCCAAAACCAAAAAACCCTTTGCTTACCTGAAGTTTTTTTCATATAGAGGCGATGCAGTATTTAATCCCTTTATTGGTTTATTTAACATGTTATTCTTGCTGTTAGTTAACTCTTAAGCTAGTGGTTCACCGAGAATGGGAAGTTAATTGCTAAACACATTTCCCCTTCTTTTTTTCCTGCACGTGCAAAGGTCAGACGCGGAGTGTGGAAGGGAAAGCCAGTGTAGCTGTGTCACTTTCCTGTAGTATTTTGCTAGTGGGTGCTCCGGACATCACAGCTGGAAAAAAGAGAGCTCTGGCAAAACTCAGAAGGAATCAGCAACGTTTGAAGCATTTCATTGGTGTTACAAAGCAGAGTAGCATCAACCTAGTACAACAACAGTAACACGAAAAGCCACTGTCCGTTAGATCTGCAGTACTATCACAGGCAGACCACCCAACATCATCTCTGGTAACCTGCCTCCACTTAATAGCACATGAAGCTCTACAGGGCCCAAACAGCAGTTATGGACCCATAACCATGTCTGCAAAGCTTTAGCTTAACAAGTACAATCATAGCACTTAGAGTCTAACTAGAAGATGTGCAACATGGGGAGGTGATTGGGTACAGTCCAAGCAAGTGGCCAAGTGAGCTCTAATGCTCAGCCACAATTCCCATAATTCCTAATTTTTTTCTTTTGATTGCTGTACTTCTATTTTTTTATTACTGCTTAATAAACAAAGTGTTAATGAGCTTTATAATGGATCTAGAAAGGAAGAGCTGAGTCACCTCTTTAGATAAGACAAATATACGACGTGTTGAATTGGAGAGTCTTCTGGCACTCAGTTTCATTCCGTGTTCCCTACCGACCACATGGAACCCTTATTCATATGACGGGGAGCGGATAAGAACTAGCAGGAGTGCCTTGACAGCCTCGCCACTTCTGTGGCAAGAGCCCACCACTGAGAGCTCTAGTTAATTCTGAAAGAACTTGTGCAATCTTTCACATTATTTAGGAAATTAGAATTAGAAAATGAGATTTTTTCCATACTTGGTAAGGACCTGCTGGAAAAAGGCAGCTAATCAGGGTGACTGTTAGCACAAGCAAGTTCAAGTCTGCTAGTTCAACCCATTTATTGGGCTGCTGGATGCAAAGCTGAACTGCTTTGCATTGATTTGCATTAACTTATACTTCTTGAGTAATTCCGAAATTGACTCAGGAAGTTCAGTCCTATCACTTAAAATATCCTCTCCCATTCTCTTCCTCCTCCTAGTTTCCAATAGCTCTGCCCTCATGAAGAATAGCAGTGTATTGCTTGAACTTTAGTGGGAGGCTTCTCAGAGTGGGACAGCTATACAGATTTAAAAGGTTTCTGAATGAAATCAATCAGAACGAAAGAGATAAATGGAGATAAATGAGAATAAACTCATAGGCTTAATCAGAATAACAATTTAGCCACGTTACAATTCAGACAGAAATAACGCCCAGTATGTGAAGCAGTATATAATTATACCTACTTTCAAGTAATATTGATGTTTCTAACAATCTGGTTAACATAACTGCTTAGTCATTGATGTATGTAAATTTGATGGTTCTAGCCTCATTAATGAATTTTGACAGGAAAGGGCAAAAATATGTTAAAATTAATGATATACAAGGTAAAACATATAGCACTGGCTGCACTTTTACTAGCCTAAATTAGAGCAGACACACAGATTCGAGTGCGATCAGTCAACCCTCGCACATCCCAGCAACACAGGTTTAGGACTCTTGCCTAACTGAGAAAAACAAATAGGGTTTGGCCCTCATTTACACTGCGTGCAGTCTGAACTACCTGGTAATGGTTTAAGACTCCTGCCGAACCCTGAATACGGCCAGGACTTCACATCAAACACCTGTTGGTGGTTTTCAGGGAAGATGGGATTAGATCTACAGAATATGATGTTTACAAAGGGTGTTCTAAAAAGCAATACAAGAAATTCTGCGTATTTTTAAAGAGCAGGGGAGAAATAAATTCATCAGACCTAAGATGAATTTATCATATACATAAAATAAACTTCACAATCTGACCTCTGATCATCACATAAGAATCCTCACAATGGAAAAAAACCCAAAAAATAATTAAGCCAATGCACGTATCAGATTCTGAATGAAGCAATTTTGCTGGACTAAGCTTAGAATTGAAATGATCTCGTCTGTGTATGACTAAAGGTTACTGCTCTCACAATTCAAATGGAAAAATGTATTCATCAAAAACATATCTATTAGCTTCACAATAGTAAGCACTCTGTGAATCCAAAGAAGTTTCTTAGGAACAGGTAATATGGAAGGCTTACCCAGAAACTAGATAGCTGCCAATTTTCAGAAACAATTACTCAATTTGCTAGCAAGCATTTCTTCCTTCAGTGCTTTGGAAGGAGAGGCTTGGTTGTATTCACACACTAATGTCTATGTTTGCCGCTCTATATACTTAAGTATTTTTAATTTTCTGGTAACTTGTCTTGATATAATTTTAGAGATTCTATTAAATATTTCATGTAGCATCCCATCGCAAGTCAATTTCCAACATAATGTACTATTATTTCATATACATCTTTTTCTTCAGCTCAAAAGCATTTCAATAAAGCTCTAAAAGCACTGGCAATAACAATACGCCACGTTGTACATCACCATGGTAATGCTTCAGAAAATAGCTTTGATACAGGGTCAGAAAGATCAAACATTATAATAGATTGAAAGTACAGAGTTCATCTTGATACAACCTAAAACTATCATGCTCTAACTATCATGTTCTCAGTTCTGGAGATTTGCGCAGAAGGCAAGACTCAGACAAGAAGGACGCTGATAGCTAAGGGGATTCAGACCTTCAGTAAACAGGACACATTCAGGAAGTTTGGAAGTAGGGTTAAGGTCCAGTTTCCCAGAGCCAGGCTTTCAAAGTTTGAGCCAACCTCCATCAAAAGGCAGGATTATAACTTCAAAGGAAGAAATTCTTACAGATCATCTGTTGCTTCATGTATCACTTAATCCTGAAACTACCCAGCTGGACTATTCTAAGTGGTTATAGTAAAATTTATCCTACAGCTAAGTAAACTGAGATAACTGAGGTCAAGCATTTCTCTCAAGACAGCGAAACCTGGAAGAGAATTTTGATTCTTAAACCTATACGCTCCCTGTGGAGAGCACTGCCCTGAGCTCTGAGGATCTGCCATACTGCAAGTGGGTATCTTACGGAGATGCTCTGTGTACGGAGCTGGCACAGCACTCTCACGAGCCTCATGCCGTGCTTTAGCTAGCCCCAACCCTGGGCTGGGATACTGCGTCACCCAGCAGTCAGGTAGCTTCGTGTCCTGCCAGCTCAGAAGAGCCTGGTGCAAATGATCCTGCAGTTGCAGTTGGAGGGTTAACACAACCAGAGACACCTCGCCTCTGTCTGCTCCTGCCAATGTTGGTGTCTCCAACCCAGCATCCAGAATCCCACACTCGTACACGCAGAATAGCTTTGGGATTGGAACTTCTGTAGGGCTGCTCTGCTCAACACCCAACCTCAACAACAAAGCCAGGACTTTATTCAAGAAGCCTCCAGCCCCCACCTGGTTTATCAGACAACATGGTAAAGTTTTCAAAGGACATTCTTTCAGCGGGTACAATCTCTGCCCACAATTCAAACGGCAAAAGCAAACAGTGTACCATCACCTAACTGGGGATCAAATTAGGCACCTCAGTTTGAGAAATGCTCATGATACATGTTTTCACTCACTGCAAATCCATGCAGGATTATGATTTATTTTGTCAGTTTTCCTGTGTTGGTGTTTCTAGTTTTGTTAGGTGTAACCCAAAATTGGATGATTCACTGTCTTTACTACAAATCTACCGTGTATCTCGAGAAAGCTGCTTAGCCTTTGTTTGCTTCTCCACCTATAACAGAGGGCTAAAGATTTTACCCATCTTTAAAAAGTACTTTCAGAATTATAGGTGGGAAAGACTATTAAGTGCTGGTAATGAGCCATGCTACTTTGGGAGAGGGCTGTGAAATGGTGCTTGCTTTGCATGTGAACGTCATCTTCCTCCCTTAGAAAATAAGATGTTATATTTGACACTTTTGTTGATCAGTTAATTTTTCTTTAAAAAAAAAAAAATAGGCACCTTTGGGCTCACAATAAAACAAAGGGTTTCTTGGTCTGGAACAGTCTTGTTTTGCTCAACTTGCTTACCGTGTATCTCCCTTTCCTCTTAGTCAGACTGGTGAGCTTCTCCACCTGGTGGAACAGAAGAGAGTGACAACTATGTCTGGCTGCAGTACAGGAAAGCCGGGCTTTTTCTTTCTAACATTTGAGATCTGACAGAGAACAAGTATACCATTATTATCAGAAGCTGTTTATCTAGCTACCTTTCAAAGTAATTGAGGGAAATACAACAAAAAAGATGAGTGCATCTTTCAGACCTCTACATTAAGGAATTAATTTAGTTTTGCTGCCAAATGACTGACACAACATGATGCCCGATGTATACTGACTGCAGCACTGAGTCATTTAGCAGCTGTTTTCATTCTCTTCACCCACTCTTGTCACCTCTTGACTCAGTCCTCTCTGCATAGTCCCTGGCTGTTGTTAACAGCCCTGGTGCGGCCTGGGCAGAGCCTGGATGTGGTTTCTGGTCCCTTGGGTGGACTCTCCTGAGCAGATTCCTGTCTGAATGCTTCTGCAATTCAGCCCTCCAAACTCCTAAAGCGACACAGGTCTCCCCTAAGTTTTCAGCTGCACTGTTAATCTCAGCCCTAGAAAGGCATAACAGCAAGAAAGTGGGTGTTTCAGTAGAGGGGGTTAGTTGAGAAGTTTTGTATGGTGTTTTACTGTGGGTTGTTGCTTTTTTTTTTTTTTAAATCATAGATACCTTCTAAAAAGGAAAGAACGCCAGGAAAAAAAAAGTCCTGTTGGTGGAGTCGGGTGGGTGGAAGAAGTCCAGAGGTTAGTTATTTCTTCTTTCCTCCTCAACTCTTAGGGTAACCTCACCCCTTGATTCGGAGAAAGAGTCATCGCTTCAAGTTTAGTTAAATTCCTTCCTGCCTCCTCTCTCAATGGCCATGGACTGGTCTCTCTTCATGGGAAGGATCCCTCTTCTGATTCTTCCCTGCCATGTCCAGGGCACCAAACTTCAGTGTCCCCCAGCATTAAGAGGCTGCTGTTCTGTACAGACAGGTTGGTAATCAAGGAGTCACTGGCACAAACTTCTCTCAGTCACGCAAGTGATTTTTAAGCACTTTTCCAGAACTGGCAACCTGCTGAGGTCGGTTTTGTCATAGCAGGGTACAGGTAGCACAGAAAATGGAAGAAGGGTACAAAAAATGGATGTGTAGGAGGCAGGGACTCACCGTTTGACAGTCATATACCACTTGTGTGTTCTTTTATTAGGCAGCTTAAATTAAAAAACAGCAAAGACATGAAGTGAAAATAATCCTCTGTTTATGTTATTTTTCTACCGGGATAGCCACCCTTAGAGAGATAGTGCAAGTTTTCATTAGTGCAAGATGAAAATCAAACACAATAGACAAAGAAACAAAGTACCTATAAGTGATACGAGGGAGAATGTATTAGTAATATTTCACTTTAGATTGAGAGTGATTCAGATAGAGAATATATAAAAGACAGATGTCAAGTTCCTGGGAAAAAGCATTACATTGAAATAATCGCTGGTTCTTCCAAAAGCATATAAAGTTTCTCATCAATGTATTCCTTTATAAATACAAAAATAACTGAGATGTTAAGAATTACCTCCAGCAGAATGTAAAGCTAGGAAGAAGTAGTTTTAGAGCACTTTCCAGGCTACATTCTCATCCAGATACCTCAAGTGAGACATGAAACTTCTCATCCATTAGTGTTGGCTCTGTAAAATGAAGAGATTATTTATTTATTAATACTCTGTAAGACTATGACTTCTTCATGGAAAAGCTAGGACTTAATATGAGCTTTGCTGTGAAGAGAGTTACAGGATCAGACACTCAATTTGTTTCCTCCCTCAAGATACTTTAGGTACACAGAATATCAATACATAAACCACTTCTTTGCCTCACTTATTGCATGACAAATGAGTGGCTGTTTGTCTGATTTCTGAGCGGATGGGAAAGCTGCCAAATCTGTTAAATAAAGCATTTCTATCTAAAGCCAAAAGGGAAAGAAAGAAAAACCTTATTAGTGAGAAATCCTTGAAAATTAATGTCAGGGTCCAAAGCCGTGTAAAGTCCAGTTATTTCCAATTAAAGCTGTTGTGCTGGTCCACAGATTTCCTAACTGCCCTCAGCACTCAGGCTACTAGCTCTCTCTGCTTCTTGGTTTACTGAATGTTAAAACCCAAGAGATTTTACAAAACTTAAGCTCAAGCATGAAACATGAGAATATGGTCTATGCCATTTTAATCAGGACACAACTGACGAAACAGAAACAAAATTGAAAATCAATAGATGTCAAGCCACGTTAGGTGCTCATTTTAAAACATCAAAATAAGTCCAAGATTTTTTTTATTTTTTTTTAAAGGGAAAAAAGAGGAAAAGTTAGGTTAAAACTAACAGCCACATATATCAGTCTCGGGCACCTGCTTTGCACTCTGTTAACAAAGAAGGTGGAAAGTCCATCTAAATGCATGGTAAATCAGATTTCCTTCTGCTTTGCTTCCACTGAACAGTCCAAAGCAACCAGATTTTTTAAAAGGTTGAAAGTGTTCAATTATCTTAAGATTCTTCGCTCATTTCTACATGAAGTTCTTCATGTTGTAGGAGATTGGATTTTTTTCCTCAAGTCACTGTATTTAAATAATTCCAGCTAATGGCAGATTATCTGATAATGCATGAATCACCTCCAGGTCATTAGCACCAGTATCTCAACATTGACCTTGAAGTGAATTTTAAAGGAAATTCATGTTTTTCTCCTTCACCTTCTGAAGAAGAGCGTGCATGTACTAAGCCAGGAGCTCAACAGATAAAACACAGTATGGAAGTGGCAGCTGCCTTGCACAGAGGCTTGAGTCAAAAGCCTGAAGGTACAGTCAGGCTTCTGAGGCTCAGCCACTACCAGATAATTAGTCTTTCATTAAAGTTCAGGATCTGCATATTGAATTAATTCTCCGAAGCAGCTGGCCAGCAAGAACTGTCCCACATCCCCATGTAAAACAGCAGGTTGAAAGCAACTCAGCACTATAAACAGCCCACAGTGCATATTATAAAGCCAACTTGATTTTTTAAATAATAATTAAATTTCACATGAATGAGGAAGTAAATAAGCTCAAAATACTTTACAGCAGTGGTCAAGTATTGTTTCTTTTTTTACAGAACCCCAAATACTATATTTGTATAGTATTGTGTTGTATAGTATTTGTATATGCTATAAAGTACTTGCTTACCAATATAATTCTTTTTATCTTACATGCTTTAAAAAATGTGTAAAAAGTCACCTAATTCTTCTGAGGTACAATGAAACATCTGCCTGAGAGCACACAGTAATCTTACACTATGCTTTAAGAAAGAAAGTGAAGAAAAAATCTGACTTCTTTTGAGAACAGAAGCCGACAGATATTATTCAGACTTTTTCTCATAGTCACACATAGCCATATTCATTACAGGCTATTCACCTAGTTTTGTTTTCTAGTTGTCAAGGATCTTCACCTTTGAGCATGGAAATGTGCAACCTTCAGGTCCTTTCATATTAAGGCAGATATGGGGAAGGTAATGTCACAAATTCTGTAATATTTACTAAATGTACAACTACATATTTAGAAGAGAAAAATATGGCAATGTTCCATGATCTTCAACAAATTTCTAGAAAGTTGAATATCTTCCCTGCTGGACAATCTTGTCCCCTACTAATATACAAATGCTTCAACTGCAGAAGAAAAATATAAAGTTGGTATCTGGTAGTCTACAGCAGGAAATAAGCTGGACAAGGTAGGGATTTTTAATTATCATTAAGTTATCATTAATTATCATTAAGTGTTTTTCCTAATAACAAAGGTTCTTTCTTTCACTTGGAGCATTTCTACAAAAATAAAAGCATGCAATACAGATCCTAATTTGTGAGCACATAGGGTTGCTGCCTCAGAAATGAGATTCAGATGTTGATAACAACAAGTTAAATGTAATGTAGGTTCCAGAGGAAATTATTTCAATTTTTATCTTCAGTCAGTTCCACTTATAAGATTTCAGGAAAGCATTTTTAAGCATTTTTTGAAGCTCCAGTAGCTTATGCAAGAGCTCCTATTGTTAACCCACATGGAAACGATTTTTCTAGCTAGCATTTTACATTATTTTTTAAAAAAAAAAAAATCTATTGCCGAGCATGAATTATACAGCTTAGAATTTCAATTTGATTGGTATTGTCCACTGAAGTACATCCTGTGAACTGATTATCTCCTCTTTCCTCTCAATAAAGATCTGAAAAGTCCAAAGGTTTTTCTTGCAGCACATGCTGAGTTTGCCACAAGGCTGATTGCCCTGTTTGGCAAGCCCTACCGCCGCAAATGTTAGCATGTGCTTCAAAGGTCACATTTTTATATCTGCTGCATTGTAAAAGGGAAACTTTCGGAAACGAGTGCATTTTCCCTGGCCCGTTTCCAGCCTGATGGTGGTGCTCAAGGCAGACCAGTTCAAAAGAGCAGGCAGGAGATGCTGCGGCGTTGGGGGAGCTGGGCTCAGCCAAAGCTGCCCCTCTGCAGAGGCAGTCCTGGACCTGCACCCTCTGGTGCCTGGGGACAACATCCTATTCCAAGGGAAATAGCTGTAAGAGAACGGGGTATCATAAACTCAAGACTATTTCTTTCCAATCTCACATGTGTAAAGCTGCTTGCAGGTGGCTCAGAAAATGTATTAGGTAAGTTATTGATCCGGGGTCTATCAGCTCCTAAAAATCAGTGTCTGCCAATGGTGTGTAAGAAAGTCTATTCAGGTATCGCAGCTGGGTGACACTGTCACTAATAGTAAAAGACAGCTGACCTGGTTTATAATTAATGTTCCTAGTTTCTATCGGTTTCATCATCTCCAGTACTGATGATGATATTGCACTGGAGCAACAGAGACTCAATTCAAAATGACACTGAGAAGGCATTTTTCAGATCTTGTTGAAATCACCATTTACATTTTCTGTTCGCCACTATTCCCTGGCAGCTTGAAACGAGATTCTGCTTCTCAAATAGATTCTGCCCCCTGTTCCCACCCTCTTCTTTCCCTTCCTTGCACCCCGCGGTCACGCACTGCAAAAGCAGAGCTACTCACAAGGTCTGCACAGGCTGGTTTCCCCCCTTTTTGTTCACTGTTGGTTTACACAACGATTTATTATTCTAGGGTATTTGTGAGTGCTGAATGCCCTGGTTTGTTACTCCTGTGCCATCTCCTCAACTTCAAAAAAATACCAAAGTGTTTATCTTTTCTTTTCCTCCAAAATTCCTGACTTTAATCTGATAACAAAAACGAAGGACATAATCTGAACTAAACCCGAGCTCTTTCTGTTCTCTGAGAATTAAATCCTGATATTAAATACTGGCTCAGTAAAGACTGCAGTGTTCATCAATACAGTTCCTCTGCACATAAAGTGGAGGTAGAGCAGAATAAGAAATGTTCATATAACTGCTGTCTGCACAGTGTTTGCCTGTTACAAGTACTTATAAATACTTCGCCTCTAACAGAAGAATTAAACATCTCTGTGCACCATTGTGTCAGCGTGTGAACTGTTTCACACCAGCTTTTAGGATCTATTATTTTAGCATAAAGATCTACAAAAAATGTGTTCAGTTTTCTTTCATTCTTTAAATAGCTTTTAATGCTATTCCCATGGAAACTGCTTACAACCACGTGCCTAATGTTTGTGGGTTCAAGCATTATCCAGGAACAACTCCTAATCTCAAAGGCTGCATCCAAAAGCTGAATTCATATGGATTGTTACCAGCAATTGATAAACACTGATGTTTATTTACTTCATGAGTCAGTACAAAACAGACCTTCTTAACCAAGTGAAGTTTTTAGCAGACAATGTATACTCTTAGATCTTTTTCTCTGGTACAATTATTTTGCCTGCAGTCCTGTCAGAGGCAGCTGAAGGCTTTTCTAATAATAGGCAAAATTAGGTTTTATAACCCCAAAGATGAGAAATACCTCATTTTCAGGCCAGCAAAATTCAGTTCCACTTTGACAGCAGATCAGTTTCCTCAAAATCATCATCTCTTGGTCATCTGTGGTGCATGTTGCGGCCATTAAAAATCTGACACTTCACAGACAACTAAGAACAAAGCAGGCAGCACCATAGGATGCTGATTGTTTCTGATTATTAGCAAAACCTTCAGATTTTCAAGGGTTCAATACATCTGACCCCCAATTAGAAGCAAAATGGCCTACCAGTTTATTATTTTTCTTAATTATCTCGAAAGTATTTCTAGAAGGCAAGTGACCTATTAGTATGTGGGGGATGATGCACCATGGAAACCACTTGGGGTTTCCATAGGACTGAATGTGCTGTTATGGCAGACGCCTAATTAAGGCACAGATGACTCTGATTTATGACAGTTTTATACCACTGCAACACTATTCACTTCGCTTAACTGCATCCAGCTCAACAAAGAGTGTTATCAGGCTGAGTTTCTTTAGGAGGTTTTGGAATCAGGTTATTTTTTAAAATTCATCAAGGCTTCTGGAATAAGAGGGTCTGTTCATAGACAACTTTTCTTCTCAGCTTCCCCTTTCATTTTTTTCTGATTCTTCTTTTCTTTGAATGCTTAATAACCTTTGAACAACATCCAAGATCCTTATTGTTTTCAATTTTTCAGCTCTCCTTTCTGATTCCCCACTTCAATTCACACTGCTATATATCCTTTTACTTTCCTCCCATTTTACAAACTCTGGGTTTACAACAGTGTAATTAAGAATTGGCCTCAGTGAGCTCAAGTGAGGAGTAGTCTATAATAAACAGATAAAGTTGCTAAATCCATGAATAATAAGTGAATCCTCATGTACTATCCCATAGGACAAAAAATAATGAAGAATATCGTCTTCATTATTAGTAAGAAATAATGAATAATGGGAAGTAAAACAGCTGAATGGCTTTCCTTCTTCTTTCCCTCATGCTGAGGGTACCTTCTGAGCCCTCCTTCCTCCAGACTTGCTACTGTGGCAGATTTTATACAGTGGTTCTTGAAAGTGTATTTTGGCAACTGCATGAGTGTCTGAAGAACATGTAAAGAACTTTCTGCAGCAGTAAAAAAACATTCAGCAATTTAGTTGATGTCTGTCCATATTCCCAGCAGATATCCTCATATTTGGCAGCGGCTCCAAGTTTTATTAGAAGTCAGGGAACCGCATTAGCATGGGATCGGGCCTGAAATAATACAGCTTTTTCTCAGCAGAGCTCATTAGCTCAGCACAGCACAGAGCAGTTAAATGACTTCTGGTTATCTCAGAGCCCAAGGAGGTTGAGCTCCTATCAGTAAAACATGCTGTAGGCCTTCTCAATACAAAAAAAAATCACACTCTGTTTTCTGTACCCACACGGGATGAGGCACAAGAAGCCTTTTTCCTAATGAGAACTAGGGAGCGATGAATGAGGACTGGCTGGGGACTCAGCTGCATTGCCCTAATACAGCTCCTCAATGGCTCACAACATCAGCTCCCTCTTTGTTCCAGGGGATTTGGCTGCGTGACTACTATTGAAGTAACCACTTTGCGACAGCAAGTTTTCAGGCATGGTTTAAACTGAACAACGAGTCAAAAATGCATTGCACAAGCCAGCTCCCAAAACTAGCCCAGCTGTGAAAAGCCAGCAGTGCCATCCATTGACTAAACTTTGTAAGACATGTGCTTGGCAAGGGAGGAATAGCTATCAGTGAACAAGCAACATCCCTCCATTCTGCCTTCTGGCTAAATTGCAGATAAATTGCCAAAGAAAGTTTTTATATGTTAGACTCCGGACGCAAACAAGTTCCTGCAATGCCTGCTCTCAAGCAACAGCCGCCAGACATGTTAAAAGAGTTCACTGATACAGACAGAACATCTGCGTTCACACTTGTTGACTCGGGACGGGTGCTCGTGCCAGCTAACCAGTGTCACAAGAAGAACATGACAAGTCGCAGGATGATCACATGCCCAGAGCCGAAGAACAGGCTCTTTTTTTCTCCTGCTGAGGTCATATAACAAGCACCACCATAATGCAAGGTCAGAACCAGATACAGTAACATGGCGCTAGTAATACCACTGGGAACAGGGCCCGCAGCCCAAGAAAAAGCTCCTTTTTTTTGTAAGTTCTCAAAGCTGACAACCCTATACAGAATGACTCTGTTTCTAGTGGTTCTACTTCACCAAACGGCACTTGAAAATATGACATAAATCTTTTAAAAGTGATAGGTTCGATGCTTTAAAAGAATATTCCCCTTTGTTAGGGATTGCTAGAAAGGTCAGCAGACCAAAAAGCTGCTTAGAACTGTGACTTGTAATCTGCGATGCTCTATAGCTTACGGGCACATATTATAAGCTAGTCACACCTGTCAAACACTTCTATCAATGCAAGTATTATTATTATTATTATTATTATTGTTGTTGTTGTTGTTGTTGTTGTTGTTGTTGTTGTTGTTATTATTTAAGCTTTAGTCATTCAAATTTTGCATGCATCTCAAATTCTGGCTGAAAAAGACAGGAAAAGATGACCAAATGAAGGCACACTCTCCTCCTGCACCTCCTCCTCTTGTGGTCTCAGGAAACTTATCGATGCGATTCTTCCGATGCAAGAACAGAGATCAGGTACAAGCCTGGGCACCTGCCCTTCTGCAAAAGCCTCTCTTGTCACACTGTTCCCAAGTGCTGAGTTAAGGCTGGAGTTAAGGTCCACTCTGGTCCCTTTAACCGTGCTTTTAAGGAAGTTGACGGAAGTTATTATTTCCTTGTGGCCAGTCTCGTCCCAACCTCTTCAGCAAACTGAAGGTGTCTATTCAAAAGCTGCAAGGTAAACTCACTTGCGCGTATTAGAGTACAGACGGGCTGCGTCACTACTTGGAAAGGAGGCGTCCCAGTGCAGCAGCATAACCAGCTCAAAGATGGGGGAACAATTTCCAGTAACCTCATACAAATAGGGGGTAATGACTGCGTTTAGTAATTCACATCAGCCTTTTCTAAGTACACTGCAGATTGAATATTGCACTGCACTGAGCTGTTTGGCCAGAATCTCATTATGGCATTATGCCGTGAGAGGTAGAAAAGAGGGAATCTGGCCTTGACTGTTACTTGTTTTGTCTAAATAGGCTGACAATTTGCTTTATAGCAATATTGGTAAGGAGCAATGGGCAGGCAAATCTGCACTTGTGAATCTGAGTCATGGGCTGCTACGACAGAATGTTATCAACCATTTACATAGCTTTTAAGCCTCAAGGGGAAGGGGACAACTAGCTTTTTTATTTGTGAAAACAATTTAAAATTGCTGAACATGTAGAAAAACAAGCACAAAACACGTCTCTTGAATAATTTTTCCTAAGCTCTCATGAAGCTAAGTTATGACCAGTACAGTAGTGAGACAAATCAAAAAAATAAATCTAAAGGAGTCTGTGCAGATTTGAATGTACATGGGAATCGGGAGAGGTGTAAAAAAGCTTGAGGAGGCACAGCAGTTTAAACAGTCAGCTTTCAAATTTGGCCCCATAATTTTTCAAGTCACAAAACACCACTTTTGCCCCTTTTAATGGCAGCAGACATTAAAAAAACAAAAACAAAAAAAACACTAAACAGCATCATTTGGCATCCCTCTCTGAGTTACATTCATCAGCACAAGACACTGCACTTTCCCTGGACTAGCTGACTTCATCTTTTTTTAATTTTGATAGCTATTTTCCAGATGTACGGGTCTAAAGCAGTCACCTCTCCTCAGAGTGGGTTGCACTGAATGATAAATTAAATAGCCAGCTGAAATCTTTTCCAAATGCCAAACCATAGGTACCCTGAATGAAGTGTTTGCACTTCACCGCAAAATAAATACCAGTCTAAGGGTAGATGGTAACTTCTTCACAGCCATGAGGAACAGAAACTTTGCTGGACACTAAAAAAGGTGACTCGAGTTAAATGTTAAAGCCTGTCTTCCAAACCGCGAATGAGTACATGTCCCAAGGAACTAGCAGTGGGTACAGCAATTATTGCTGCTTCAAATGTAACCCAGGTTAACAGTTAGAGAAAGGTGAGAACAGCCAGTGACTTCTATGAAGAAAGTTGTGTGTCTTCAGTGGCAGCATTATTACACAAAGAAAGGGCAAAAAGGCCAAGAGCCATTTGGACACGGAGACTGAGTTACCCTCCACTTTAGGGTGAAACATATTAGTGGGTGCCGAGGAAGCTGCTTCTGCTGCCGCTCCCTGTAGTCTATCTGTTCTGTGAATAAATAACCTTCTTGCTTTGCTGGGGCTATCAATCCCACACCTAGCAGGAGACATTGGATATGATTTTCACTCACACATCCAAATGGCTCTACATCACACCATCCAAATGAAAAAATGTCTCATCAGAAGATTACTGGAGAGGAGTCTTGTGGAGAGTAGAATTAATGCTGCTGACCTGTATCAACTAAAGCACAAAGATCCTGAAAGAACTATGCTTCCTTCATGAGAAAGAGAGACATCTTCACTGCTCAACAGCAATATTCTGCTCACCCGCATGCATGTCAAGGATGGGCACGTGAAATCATCAGAGGGTCATGTAAATAGAAGCAATTCCAATGTTTTCACTTCTATTTTCTTCTATTTTCACTTCACAACCCTTTTTCCTTTAACAGGTCTAGGGGGTCAACAGGTGAAGAGCAAGATCTGCTTAGTAGGTGGAATTCATCTTTGTGCAAAGGCTTCCACAAAAGTCATCCCATGAATTGACAGATTCACTTTTACAGGGATTTGGGTTGAAGCCATAGTTCCCCTTGCTTGGACAACCAGAGGCCTGCAATGGAAGTTGCCACACAACTCCAGGGCACAGGGTCACACAGACCCATTCTTCAAGGATTTGCAGGTAAATAAAGCAAAACATTCCCTTCTTTGCTGTCCTCTTTCAAGATTTTTATTACCCTAATTTCCTCTCAGTGACAAAAATACCTGGTCTGGTTTCCTTTGGATTTAGCTATCCTAACAGTGCAGTGTTCTCCCATTGAATAGAAGATCCGAAGTTTTAATGATTTTTTGTTGGTTTTGCTTGAGAAGGAAAATGCCCCTGAAAGGTAACTGTATGTACTCAAGCACTTATGACACAGAAATTCCCTAATAAATATGTTTATAAACTGTATGATTCATCAAATAATGAACAGGCACTGTGCTATACTTTGCACAGATACAAATTTTAATTTCAACAAAATAAAATTTCCTGATACTCCTTTCCTGATATTTTAATTCATACTCATCAACTACCCCCATTATCTCATCTTCATAATTTAAGCACCTTTGGAACATGATGTGAAAAAGCCAATGTACTAAATAACTAGGCCACTTAAAACTAGTTCGCATGCCATGCCCTTAATTTACTATAATATAAAAAAATTTACCTTAGCTTCTTTTCTGAATGAGGTTCATGATCGGTTCCCAACTTCTCTCATTAATGAACATGGCATTACTACATTTGTAATAATACTAAATGATACAGCTTCCATCACGCATAAGCAATTGCCTCCCACTCTCATACAGGAACCGATTCCTACTTGCCCATTAGAAGGCATTATATTTTGGAACTATCACATTCATGATCTCCGTCTTATTTGTAGATGCAATTATTTGAAAAACGTGTAATGAATTTGCTTTCATGCAATTTATAAAACTTAGAAGACCTATAAGATTTCTTCATCATCAAAACATCATTGTAGCTTGACTAAGATGTTATTAAAAGTAAGCTGTTACTGAATTACTAATCACATTTACCCTTGCAAATGAACTTAACTCCCAAACTAGCTCCTTGCAGGCTCCCACAAGCACCAACGGCAGTACTTTGCTCGCACTGTTGGCAAACCACAGATTGAACAATTCTGCAGCATGGATTTCTAGTTACAGAAACTGCATGTTATCACATAACTTCAGCTGTCCCTGTTCCTACAGTGCGGTAAAGCCAAGAGAGGTTTTAGCTTCAAAAAGTCTAATTATGGAAGGGAAAGTGTTATGTAAGGGCTTTATAATAGATATCTTGATAAAGGATATCCCCCTATGTTACTTCACTAGAAATGCTCTGATAAAAGCACGGCAAACATTTCTGAGAAATTATACAACAACGGTCATTATGGAAAAGTCTTTGCCTTGCTGGAATCCAAATGCACTTTCTGCTGACATTTCACTTACTGCCTATTTGGCAATCTCTCATCTTAATTCCCAGCTTTACTCTTACTGATGATAAACAATTAATGATGCAATAATAACATGAATAACACAAAACCAGAGCAGCACTGGCTGTTGGAAAATTACGAAAGGAAAATAATAGTAAATCTACATAGCAACAGGCTGAGAGCTGAAGCAGTGGTGCTCAGACAGGACACAAATGCAGCAGATCAAGTGCATCGTCAGTCGTTGTCTATTTTTAAATAAGCCATTTTGATTTGGGGTCCACATCTTGACACACTGTGCCTCTGTTTCAGGACTGTTGAACACACTTTTGAAATCTGTAAATATTTTAGCATTTTGTAGCATCCATTTTTGTCCAGTTTATCTTATTTTTAGTATAGATACCAAAACATTTTGATTCATGAGTGCTTGTAAGAGAAAGAATGACAAAGATAAAGTATTAAGGTATTGCTTGAAAAATGGACACATTATAAAGACTGATACTGTAATTATCAAAAGGTAATAGGACAATTTGAGTTAATTTTAGAAAAGTGAAAATTACTAGTCAGTCCTGCTCACTAACAATAGCAGTCACCTCTATTTACATGAAAAATAAATGTACTATATGAATGTAATAGAGAAATTCAGTAACCAAAAAGTGAATATCTCCTTCACATTCAAGTGCTGATTGTGCCCAGTGTGATGGATACAATGGCACGTCCTCCCATGGGATCCAGCATGTTAACAGCTAGTAAATACAAGTTCAAGGCAGTTCTTTGTTAGGTCTGAAGTCTTGTTCTCCCAACAGCCACACAATTTAGGTTAGCAAATGCGACACTCATCCACAAGAAGGGCCAGAAGGAGGATCCAGGGAACTACAGGCTGGTCAGTCTGACCTCGTTGCTGGGGAAGATTATGGAGCAGATCATCTTGAGTGCTGTCACGCGACACATACAGGACAACCGGGTGATCAGGCCCAGTCAGCACAGGTTTATGCAAGGTAGGTCCTGCTTGACTAACCTGACCTCCTTCTATGACAAGGTGACCTGCTTAGTGGATGAGGGAAAGGCTGCGGATGTTGTCTACCGAGACTTCAGTAAAGCCTTTGGCACCATTTCTACAGCATTCTCCTGGAGAAACTGGCTGCTCATGGCTTGGACGGGCATATGCTTCACCCAGTGAAAAACTGGCTGGATGGTTGGGCCCAAAGTGTTTTGGTGAATGGAGTTAAAACCAGTTAGAGTTAATCGTATTGGTTAATTGTTGGACTCAATGATCTTAAGGGTGCTTTCCAACCTAAATGATGCTATGATTCTATGAATTGCAAGGGAATTTGCAGGCTCCTCAGTTCCCATTTAACTTCTTACTGGTCAAATTGCCTTTCAACTGCCCCATCAGGATAACTTGTACTTCGAGGTTTATAGGTAAGATTCTAGGTGTCCTGGCAGTGCCTGAAGATTTCGGGCAGTAACAAGATGAGATGGAAGATGGCCTCAAGTCCTACTAGGGCAGGCAGAGAGGTAAATAGAGTGATGTGTAAGGAGTAACCGTTGATGTATGTATTGCAGAAAGACCTGCACATCCAGGATAGCACAAACGTGTGTCTGTGCAGAAGCATTTTCTTGAGCTGTCTTTGAAAGCTGTACCTTCTCACCTTTGTCTTGGTTACAGCGAGCAGGATGGAGCTAATGTCTTTTTCCCTGTGTTTGGAAATTATCTTCACATTAAAGTATCTTAAGCCACATTGTTTGCTTGTTTTTCAATGACCATACATCGTTTGATGTTTATGGCATTGCTCCTTCCTGCTTCTAAGCGAAATCTCCCACTGCAGTTTTGGAGACAGCACACAGCCAGACCGTACACATAAAACTGCCAACTCTAATGCTTTTATGCCTCATTAGCTGACCTCCTGCTCTTTTCTGCACTTGCCCAGGATTTCTGGACGTCCAGCAGCAACATAACACATGTGCCACCAGAGAGCAGCTCTGTGTTCTTGACCATGTGATGGCTCTAATGGGTCTGCCAGACAAACACGGGGAAGTGTCCAGTGCCCCTGTGCAGAGCCCAGTGGTGGTCCATACCAGTGGAACTTGACTGATATCTCCTTTACAGAGACCCGAATTAACTCCTGGGTTTTTTTACAATTCAGGGAAAAAAAAAATGTACAAAATTGCAGTGTGCTGTGATTACAGCATTACCGTGTTATCATCTGTCTTCTACTCAGGTGGTGCTGGTATATGAATAGTCACAGAAAACACATTAGCAAATTGCTTTGGAACAGTAATAAACATAATAAATACGTGAAACTGTGTTCCAAGAAACTATTCTTCTACAGAGCATTCTGAAAAAGACTAGATTTATGAAGCAAGAACTAAAGGAAGGCCAGCTGAACCCCTCATCTTGAAAACACTCTCCCCCCCAGCCCTAGAACTGGCAGTGCTGTTGGTTATGCCCAGAACAGACTCTATTTTATTGCATGCAAATCTCTCTCCCTCTCTTCGTCCAAGATGCTCCTTGAAACCCATCTGTTCTGTGGCGCACTGCACTTAAGAAGAGCCACCCACCATGCCGTTTCAGCATTGTACCATTCAGCGTTGTCCTGTGCAGTTCCAGCCTGGGCTCCTAAGCTGCATGCAAGCTTTTCCAGAGGGAAAACCTCCTATTCATCTGACACAGTTCTCCTGTTGTACTCAGCCCTGTATGCTTACATCACTGTAAAAACAACAACATGCTTGAAGAGGAAAGGCTTAGTAAGTAGGAAAAGAGAAGTATTTCATTTCCAGAGCCCAGCATGTGGATGCATTGTCTCAGGACGTGAATACAGTTATGCAGTATTTACCCTTCCCCGCAGTAAGCAGCCCTGTCTGCGATGGCCAGGAGCCACCAGGTCAGAAAGCTGCAGCAGCTGCAGTTAGGAAAAGCCTCGGCATTGTGCAGGGCAGCAGCCAACTTGACGCTACTAAACCCCGTTCAGTAACACTAACATTGAATGACTGAAATGCTACAAAAGGTCTGGAAATCACCATGGTTATGCACCGATCCTGAAAATTACCCACTGTGGACAGATCTTGCCCAGCGACCAAAGCCATACTGGTCAAAATGGACCTCCCCGGAGCACTGGGAATCACTTGCCAGGAATATCCCCTCCCTCCCCCCGCCACAATTCTCCCACAGTGATGTTCTACTTCAGTGGTATTTTTAATTCCTACTTTTCCTGTTGTGTTTTTAATATGGAAACAAGGCTGTAAATGCAAGACTTTTGCAGTGTTTGCTGGAAAGCTGCTTGTGCTCTGAGAGATGCTATGACCCCTCTGGGACTGGGAAAGCTCTGCCTTTGCGCTCTGCCCTGTACCGCAAAGCCCTGGCAAATTACAAGAGCTCTTGAAGATAAAGTCAGTAATTAAATTAACTGCCTGCACCGTGAGCCCATGCAGCAGAACTGCAGGAGCAATGACACTTTAACCACCTCTGCGCTTGAAGGTAGGTGCGGGTTTAGGGAGCACTGTGAAAAACCACAGGCATCACCTCCCGTCCACGCTGAGAAGCCTTAACACCCTCGAGGGGACTGAAAAGGCAAATCCTCCCCCCCCTTAGCGAGCTACCTGCAAGGCCGCAGCGAAAACCGGCTTATGGCCAAGCTCCTACAGCTCCCTCCGGAAGGGCGCTGGAAGGGGTTTAGCCAGCCGAGGCACGGCAGGGGACTGTCCCACGCCTTCCCGAGTGGCAACACGCCGCCCATCCAGACTTTTTTCCCTCAGATCAGAAGATCCCAGCGCTCCCGCCCTCCGCCCTCAGCGGGCAGCGACGCCTGGAACCGCCTCACTCAAATAAGCGCCGGGCGGGGCCGGCGTTCGACTTGTCACGTCTGATCGAGCCGCCCGCCCCGCTCGGCGCGCAGAGTCGGGGGCTGCGCCCGCCGGCTGCGTCGTTGCTATGTACCGCCTGGTGCGCCTGGGCCCGCTGCGGCCGCCGGCCACCCCGCGCAGCCCCCCGCTCGCCACCGCCCCTCGCCCCTTGGGCTACTGTCCCCGCTTCGCCCGGGCTGCGCTCAGGCCGCCGCCGCCGCCCCTCCTAACGCTGCGAGCCGCCGCCGGCACCTCCGCCAAGGTAAGGGGACGGGGGTGGGGGGGAGCCGCCTTCCGTGAGGTACCGCAGTGTGTGAGGGGGCAGCGCGGCCTCGGGAGGGAGGTGCCTCGGTGGGGAAGGGGATCGTAGCTTCGATTAAAGCACAAGTTGTCCTGGCTTGGGAGTGTTGCCCAGGTTTTTGGGGGAGGAGGGTGCTTTCAAGATAAGGGGTTCAGCTGGCCTGCACCACCACAGCGGGGTGGGGGGTGTGGAGGGGGTGTTTTCCCTGTGGGCTACAGAGTTCGAGCGCTTCAGGTGAGTCATGAAGAATTAAAAAGAAAAAAAAAAAAAGTGGGTTTTCAGTAATTCACGCAGGCACGGAGAAGCCCGGGTGTCCCTGGCGGCAGGACGCCCGCAGGGAGAGGTCCCGAGCCCGGCTCTGCGGCTTTTCGTTAGGCCAGAGATAAAATACAAACATGCGCCCCGTTAACTGTACGTTTCACCATGCTTTCAATGTTCCATTCAATATTTGGAGAGGGGAAGGAAAAATGAGCGTGAACTTATACCATTTGTTGTTTTCGTTTTAAGTTTCTATTGACTCGGGGAGAAACGCAAATGAAGGGCTCGCGCGTAACTGGGTTTTACATGGCAGTAGATTATTAAATCATGTTTATGTGGGATTTCTGTAGGAGGCAGGGATCTGCTTTACACCTGCTTGTGCCAAGATTGTGAATGTGAGCTTTCCATACAAAGCCTCACTTAATTTCTACAGCTTAATTTCCAAGTTAATATCTGTAGCCTCATTACAAAGTATAATGTGATGTTTCAGATTTGTGTTCATACCATCGTTTGTCCAAAAGCTGAATCTTTGTCTAAAGAGTGTGAATAAAACTGTCTTTCTAGCAGAAAGATTATTGCAGTATTATATGGAAAATAGTTAGCTTGCTTTGCTAAGCTGTATGTTATTCAGGGCGTGACCGTACTGGATAGTCCAAAGAATACCGGTTGAAGTGGTACTTTTTTAACATCTTGCTTCGATACCATTCAGAAACTGTCTGGCAGATGAGCCTCAGAGCGTAAGAGACACGAAATGTACTTGGATGATGAGAACAAGCTATTTTTCAGTCCTTATGATCCATCTCGCAAGCATGGCTGTAAGACCCCAAGTTCCTCTTAGGCTTATGTATGTCTGTAGATTGCCAGCTCCTGTTTTCATGGCAGCTATCTGAAGAAAATCTTCATATCTGCCTCCTTAAATAGATAATTATCATCTTCGTTTGCATGGAAAACCTCACTATAAGCTATTAAATCTTAAAATACTGTTCAAACCATACTTGGCTTTTAAGAAAATCACACTTGAATAAATGAGTATTCTTGACTAAGCATGTGATGTTGATTGAATTGTTAGGACAGCTTTTGGCAGAAAGTATTATGAGACTATTTTGTTCAGTTTATTCAACTCATTCCATTCAGTAACTCAGTATTTAAATTTTACAGACTGGGAGTTAAAAGAGCATTCTTTCTTTCCCCTCTCCCCCTACCCCACCCCCTTTCTATAGTAACGCTGAAGAATAGGAGAATGAATTCTGAAACACAGCGAAATAGCAGCCCTGTAGTACAGCCATGTATGGAATCTAATTACTTCCAGTGGCTGAAACTAATTAGATTGTCTAACTATGAATCCATTCTTTTGCTTAATGAGCATGCTTCAAACAATATATCTTTGAATATTTTTTTCCTCATTCTAGTATTAAAACTGCTTGGTTTAAGCAATAAGGGATTTCCTTTTCTCCTGGACATTTTTCTTTCTTAGTCGAGTTTCAGTTTCTATTCAAATACCGCTTTGGCTCATGAGCCAAAAAAACCCACCAAAACATCCCTTATGTTTGAAAAAATTTTAAAATGCAAGAATCAGAATAAGTTGAGCTATACAGTTCCCTAAATACATGTTTGTGGATCAGCAGGATTCCCTGTCAAAATGAAATACAAAGTAACACAAATTACAGTTAAAAAAGAGAAGACAAGCAGCAAACATAAAGGGGGGGTCTCGTTGAAATCACTGACTAAAGCAAATTCATCCTTCCATGAATGTTGTAAGAGGAGCCTGTCTTGTATCCTAATTTACAATCTTTCCAGTCCAAGGATTAATCAAAAGTATTTTTCTTATCATTTCTGTGCCTTGAAATCGATCTGCAGTAGGACAAAGTGGTGCCAGGCACTCAGTAGCTGTACCTGTCCTGTGGCCAGCAGCGGCCTTTAGTCTGGCTGTCATATTGTCACGACTGCTCCTGAATTCAGCTGAAAAGGACTCTTCTAATCTTTCCTGGCAACTGTTCACTAATTAAAGAAAAATCCTGAGGTCTTTGTGGAAATGTTTTCTTTCTCCAATTGGAATTTCTTCTCTGGCAAGTATGAGGAGGTGTTCAAGGGCTGTCTTAGCACTAGCAGCCTATATGCCCTTCTTTGCCTGCATTGCACTAACAGATTGCTTTGGGGCGTATTTTAGTGTGAAGTTCTGCGTTTTCTATTTCCCCAGATAAAGATATGTCAATAAATTTTTACTATGACAAACATTTTCAGTGTAGTTAGGCTATTTACACTGGCGCTGGCATGTCTGTGGAGCTGTTGTCTGCATCGTGGCAACAGTATTGCTTGTTGTTATCAACATAGCAGTTTCCCAGTTCTTCCTTTTTTCAGCTCCTCTACAGAGGGTGATTTATAGGAACGGAAATGTTGGACCTCTTTTATCAGTAACTTGTTTGTAAGCCAGCATCAGCGTGGTATCGTGCAGGCTTCCAGTGCCATCAGCTTCTTTGCCCTTGAACAAAAAGCTACGTTGCAAGAAATCACTGTGTGAAGCCGAGCAGGGGGTGTAAGCAAAGATCTCTCTGGCACCTCAGTCTCGTCTTTCCAGCAACTCTGTGGGTGTACCTTGGCACATGTCTGTATCGAGTGGAAGACTGGGACTACAATAACTCTTTTAATTATGAAACTTGCATTGTGTAAGAACTTGCACCAAGCTCAGGGTATCCCTTTGATATGAGGAGTTGGGAAAAGGGAGCTTGCATGGGCTCTGCCACAAGTATCCGCTATCCTGATGGGAAAGAGCAAAAGTGTGCAAATCACTTCTTTCATTATTTCAGATTGGTTCAACTGACTGGAATATGATATTGTGCTTGATGCTAATAAATACTTTTAATTGCTTTCTTTTTAGGATGCAGGCGTATCCCCTGAAAAGGCAGCCACGGATCCCAGCAGTGAACACAAGAAACTCAACAAATCCCAGCAACTGAAACAAGTTTTTAAGGAATATGGTGCTGTAGGGGTTTCATTCCATGTTGGAATTTCATTAGTATCTCTAGGAATATTCTACCTGGCTGTGTCAAGGTGAGGCTTGTACAGTTGTCTGTAGCCTCTAGGTAATGGTTTAGCCAAGAAAAATATCTTAACCATTGTGCTTATCTGAATTTTGAGTATAGATGGATCCATAAATGGACCTAATCTCCCATCAGGCGTGAGAGAAGCTAGATGTACATGGTCTTTTTGCGTAGGTTCATGATACATGGTGGGCAGGTGAAAACAGCGGAGTAGAGACTGTACCAGAGTAAGTAGCCAGATGAGAGAGTTTATTTTTGTTCTGCGGAGATATCTTTTGTTCTCAAACAGTAGTATGGTCTGTAGAGATAGAGGATATGACAGCGCTGGAGTTTAGAGATAAATTTATTTTTCTGGGTGTTGAACTCAGTTTCTGCAGTTGAAACTGCAGAAGGCAACGGCCGCTAAAGCAGAATTAAATTTAAAAAAGAAAATACTAGATAAGTGTGTAGGAATCAGGTTGGAAATTATGTGGCTTCTGGTGGGAATGCATCAGTTAGAGATGCGTCTGTTGAGCATGAGGTGTTTCAACTGAGGAAACAGGAAAACACATTGTTTCTCAAAACATTCCCTGCCACTTTCTTGAATATGGGTGAATATGTGAATGCTTGATTTCTCTTGTTTAGTACATCTTAGCACAGGGTGACAATGAAAATTTTTTCCTTCAGGTATGATTTAACTCCCAGTTACAAGACACTATACTGGCAAGGGAAGGGGGAAGAGTTACAGTAACAACTTCTTTTGGAAAATTAGTCCGAACACAAGAACCTTGATGAAAGCTGCTATGTCTATAGAGAATTAAAATATTAATGTATTTGGTGGATAATGCTTATTGAGATCCATAATACTTCCTTCGCTTGCTAGATTTTAGATAAGATACTTGTCATTTTAACAGTTTTGTACTCCTCTGTTAGAACACTGTAAGCCTAACAACAGGTACCTTACTTGGTTTGGGTTGGTCTATATTTATGTGATAAATTTCATCAAGACACAGAATAGACTTTATTGTAAATTTTGGGAAGGTGAATTTCCAACACAAATTTCACAAACTTCTAACTTTTTAAAAATTCGAAAGTAGAGAAATAGATTATTTTAGCAGAAGGTTGAGCATGGGGCTGAGTATTCTCCATGCAAATGCTGCAGCTTTGCAGTTGTAAAACTGAGAACATACTTCACTTCCCAGGGAACTTGTCAATTTAAGGAAAAAAAAAAATGTGCATCTCAAAACATTGCATGTGTTGTTGCTGCAGAAGAAACTTGAGCTGTTACTGCAGAAATAATTCATTGTTTTTATTATTTAACAACATCTAGATTTAAACATAAATGCCAGAGTGGGAAGTATGCCATGTTAAATTCCCTGGAAAAAGTCGTACTTTTAACTTATATTCTTTAGCATGCAACCTTAGAATAAACTAAAAAAAAAATCTTGTTTTCTTTTTCCCCAGTGGTGTGGATATGACTGCAGTTCTCTTCAAACTTGGTTTCAGTGAATCATCGTTGCAATCTAAAATGGCTGCTGGTACAAGCACCTTTGTGTTGGCATATGCTATTCACAAATTGTTTGCGCCAGTACGAATCAGCATCACTATAGTTTCTGTGCCATTTATTGTCCGATACTGTCGGAAGATTGGTTTCTTCAAACCTCCTGCCCCAAATCCATGATGATTTCTTATTGGGTTTTACTCTGGTTTTTTTAAATGCTATATATCCATGTAGCTTTTCAGATTGCTAAATTTCTTTGGAAGACTTACTTGGATTCATGTTAATGCTGACCTCCTCTTGTATTTCTTACTTGTACTTTCAGGTAAATGTTACACTGTGAAAAGCGCTGTCTTGATCTTTTTTCCCTTTTGCCACTTCTTCTTTAGAAAAACCTGTTAAAATGTTACCTGGTTTCCACTGCAAGTGGTAACATAAATGCCTGACAATGAGCAGTCTCTTCAGAACACTCAGTTTTGGGTCTTTGTAATCTAGCTTTTTGGGCCTTGATTATTTTTTTTTTTGGTCAAAATAGAGTAGCAGCATTAGTTTATTACAGTACAGTTGGGAAACAGAGTAAGATTCTCTTCCTAATAGTCTGTGGAATAAACAATATCCTACTATATGAATAGTTGTTTTGGTAAGTTAAGTATTGGAATCTAAGGTGGCAGGTGGGCATTTCTTTTGTTACAAAAGGCACACGTTACGACCCCAGTCTTGCAGTACAACACACATGCTGAACAAACTTAAGTGGGAGCACCTGTATGCTTAATTATTGCACAGTGATGGTTGTTTTAGCCAGAACAGGTGATGCACTATTTTGAAACTACAGCTCCTTTGTGGTGCTTCCATGTTTCAAGATTTCATTGTCTGAAAATGTGCTTTATTTATAGGCTAGGAACTGGCCTTACTAAAGTCCTTTTTTTAATTTTTTTTTTATGCCTATAGACTCAGAAGGAATCCTGAGTCTACTGATATCAGTGTAACCAGAATTACCTCCTACATGAACATATTCCAAAGATCATCAAGTCAGAGGCGAGGTATCTGTGGGTTTTTAATGTTTTGAGATCTGACTTTGTACTGGAGACGCATTTTTATCTGAAAACTATCCCTTGCAGCTTTCTGCTCTTGTGGGTGAAACTCAAATATGCAGACATTGCAACTCATAGCTTCACAAGAGCAATTCCTGTGTTTTTGTCTGGCAGATTGCTGAATGTACCAATTAGGGGTGCTTTTTATTTCCCTATTTGGATACTTCCTATTAAAATGTAGTTGCATGTGCACATATTCACATACCACCTTTCAGTTTACCTGGGTAGTCATTATAACATTCCGTGGTAAACCTGGGTTTCAGACTTCAGACTGTGCTTCTGTGCGAGAGCTCAAGCCAGACCTGTCAGTCTTTTGGACCCATTCCTCCTCCCAGTTCTGTTCTTTTCACATTTGCTGGTTTTGTGCGTACATTTACCCCAAGGTGGTTCTGGCACAGATCTCTTCATACAGGAATCTGATTAAAGTAAAATAGCAGGAAATTACCCTGATGATCAGTAATTTTTTAAAATTTTTTTTTTTGCTGAAATTTAGTGAATTGAGAGGAAGGAATCGTGGTTAGGATGAGAGTTGGCTGAGGAAGTGAAGGAGGAACAATTTCTTTTTATTGTGAGCAACCTATTAACTCCACTCAGCCATAACATTAAATTGCACCCTAACTCCTTTGCTGTTCAGAAAGTCTAGTGGATGCTCTGAGGATTCTTAGGCTCTCAAGCGAGCAAGCAGGCTGTGCTCTAGGAAGATGAGTCACAACCACATCTATCCTTGTACTCTGTATTATTGCTACCGCTTGGTTGATCAGAGGCCTTCTCTAAGATAGAGAAAACTGGAAGACATGTAGTTTATACTTCCCCTGCCCTGTGGAAGTAAGATGTTATGAGAGATGCTGCCTGAAAAAAGAACCCCTTGACGAGGGCTTGGTCTCCATGGGGCTGTGCTGTTGGCCCAAAGGAGAGTTTAGGGTCTTAAGCTGGCAACAGTGAGCAAGGCTGTGTGCTAGAGGCTTGATGTACAATACAAACATAGCCATACGTGGCATATACGTAAAGATGCATTCCATAGTTACACTGCTCACAACACCATCCTTGGGAGCAGGACATACCCGGGAGTCAGCCTTGCAGTATGGCCAGCTTCCCTGGGAGCTGTAAGCTGTGTCACGAACAGACTTTGTCACACATAGCCGCTCAGCTTGCTAAATGCAGAGCCAGTGCTCTGCTGCTCCATGTACCCCTGTGTGCAGGAGGAAGGGCTGTCAAGTTCATTGGGACTAGCTGCTTATTAAAAAAAAAAAAACCAAACCACCAAACACACTGGATTTTTCCTGATTCATGCCTACTTTGCAGTATGGCTCCTGAAGCTGGCAGCTTGTCCAGGGTACTGGCTTCAGCTTGCTGCTATCCAAGCCAGGTCTAATTAAAGCCTAAATTCCAAACCAGCTTGTCTCTCAAGGAACCTCTGCCTTTACCCTGGACTAATCTGTGTGATTATTACACCTGTTAGGTAGTTGGAAGTTTAATGCTGTTTGATAGGTAAGAACTGCAGTATCTACACAGCAGTTGAAGGGTAACCATGGTATAGCAACATGCAGCCAACACAACTGTACCTTTCTACAACCTACTACATTGTAGAACAGCTCATCTTTTACATGTTGAGGGAGCAATCAATATTCCCTAAGAGCAAGTTCTGCTTGGGCTTATTTTTCTCCTGTTCGCAGAAGCCTTTCTGCATTTCCCCCCCACCTCCCCTCTCTTTGTAGCAGTTTAGGGGAATGTTCTGTTACCAAGGATAACAAAAATTCCAGAATAATCATGAGGCAGCCTTGTTTTCTCCATTTAATGAGTCAAGTATGTTTTGTCCTAAAGTTGACAGAAAAGGAATATTAAAGCTTTTTTTCAAGAAAAGTCTTTCTGCAAAGCAGGAATCATTTAAAGCAAATGCACCTAAAAGTTACTAAGTCACCAGCACTAACTAGAGACTTTCTTGCAGTAAAGAAGCAGAGCTTCATTTAAATTATGACCACAACTCAGATTATTGATTAAGATAAATATGGTTGTATAAACTACTGGCAGTTTGTTTAGATGAAGTTTTTTGCAGAGTATATTTTAAATTAATTTGAGAATCTATTTTGAATTCTAGAATCCTTGCTTGTAAAAGGATGATTTTTTTTTAAAGTGGTTTGTAAAATAGTGAAAATGACCATGAAGTCTTACGATGAAAATACAATAAACTGCTTTCTTTTAGTTTGCTTGAAGTGTTTTACTGGACAATACTTGGCTTGTATGGTTTTTTGTGAGTGACCCAACCCCTGCTATATTTTAGGGAATAACATCTTCAAACACTAGATGTTTACATTAGTTCCTGTTACATACCCCATTTGATAACAATACTTTCCTGACCTTTCTTACAAGTGCTTTCAGACCATCTTGTCTTTGAATAACTGCATTTAAATTAAAAAAAAAGGGAAGGAGGCAGCCTAGGTTTCAATGGTTGTACAAAACCCACGAGGTAAGTAGCAACACATTTGGTACTTACCTTGTAATCCTGTGTGGTGATTGTAGAAGTGACTACACCTATATTGTCATACCAACACTTGCAGCAAAAACATTATACCAGCTTCCTTTTTGACAGAGGTGGGAAGTAAACTTCTTTCGTGACCCTAGACAAGAAGCCAGACTGTGCTGATCACAAGTGGTTAGAGGTAGCCAGTGGAAGTGATAAATGCTGTAAGGAAGCTTACCATGCTGGTGGCAGTATATAACAAGTATTTATTTAAAGAGTTGAGTGCTCACATTTAAGATAAAATAGACAAAAATAATGTACACATCATTTTCAGGACACTTGGAGAAATGCATTCCCCTCACTCAGTTTCAGATTACACCACAGTGATGAAACCCTTAGCAGCCCTTAGCAGTACATTAGGAGGCCGGTATCTCCGGGATATTGCACCGTTCAATAAGCTAGGACCACAACTTCCTCTTGGTGTTGGAACAATGAGCCATTGCCAGGACAGACCACATAAGAGCCTTGAACAGCTTAATACTTAAATCAACAAACCTGGTCCACATGTAACTGGATTTCAAGTATATTAAACATTCGGCAACCTCCAGCTAATAGTCAAATAATTTTACTTTGCAATTAGAGTTTAAGACGATGGCCAAGCCAAAGATTTGCATTCCATTTGCCATTGGATTCCAAGACCTGCTTTTCCTATTGTAATTATTACAGTAGTCACAGTACAAGACTCCTTGTGTTGCTCCCATGAGGCTACCCCTGCTAAGACTGTGTTCTGGATGAGGCAGCAACATCACTTTTTGTGCTGTCAGGCATCTTTGTAGAGTTTGCTGTAATCCAGGGGTGAAGCAGTACGTCCTTCAGGGGCAGCCGATGGAACGGGTTGTGTTTCAGAAGCTTTGAAATCAAATCCCTTGCACCTTCTGACACAAATGGAGGAAACTTGAATTCCACCTAAAGAAAAGGAAGGATGCTAAAGATGATGCAAAAATCCTTTGGTAATAACCAAACTAGGGAGACAAATGGCTCCAAGGTACCTCTAGAAAGGAAAGCTATGTCAGCCTTGTGGGCTATGCACCTTATGCCTATTAAGATATTAAGGTCATCATAATCCTGAAGAAAACAGCTCTCCCTGCTTGTAGAAATTAAACTAGTGTATTTTTCCAATGTACTACAAACAAGATTAGTTTGCTGGAACCTTTCTAGGGTATGCAACAGGAAGAGATAAGCATTTATGTTTTTTAGTAACTCCTTGAATGTTAAATACTCATTTTATAAATTAGAAGAGAAAGATGTGGAGAAGATCAGCTGCTTTATGAGAGAGCTAGGAGTTCAGATAGAGGCAGAAACAGGGTAGAAGCAAGAAAATCAGACTACAAGAAACCTTAAGACACCTTGCCTTTCTACTGAAAAACTGAAGACAGTTTTCAGAGATCTAGTTTTATGCATATCATTATGCCTTGCTATAGTTCTACTTAAAATACACGCCCTTCTTCAAGATCATCATTTGTTAAGCTTCAATAAGACAACAGAACTGAAGGCAGCACAGCTCAGCTAGTCCAAGTAAGTGTTGGCACATACCCTGGAAATAGCTCTGTAGGTTTCCTGATAGGTTTCTGCTTCAAAAGGTGGTTTCCCTACAAGGAATTCATAGCACAGAACTCCCAGGCTCCAAATATCCACCTTTTCATCGTGTGTTCTTCCCTCAATCATTTCAGGAGGCAGGTAGTCAAGTGTCCCACAGAGAGTTGTTCTCCTGAAGAAAAGTCCAAGTTAATCATTTACTGATTATGGCAATTAGATCCATTTCAAGAGCCAGATAGAAGCTAATGCTGTCAATGATCTGCACCTCAGTGCAGTCTCTACCCTGGATAGACTCAGCACTACCAGAGTACCTGGTAAAGAAGTTCCAGCAGGAAATTTTCTACTTTTGCTTTAAAGCATCTCAGTCACTACAATCGGTCTTACCCTTCCTTTTTTCATCCCACTTACTAGATCAAATACAGTCTTCCTTAGTTAAGTGCAATTCAGACTAATTAAGGAAGTGTATTAAGCATATTGCCAGTGTGATGTTTGAAAACAAGTGCTGGTCTGTCACCTCATGGACCGCTATAACCCTACAACAGTACACCAGCCTGCTTTGCTTGTTTCAGGATCAGCAAGTTTTGAACTATGCAAGTTGGAAAAACCAGGTTAACAACACTCCCTCTCCACTACACCAGTTGCCTGTTAAGAGCTTTGCTGCAGTGGCCCAGTTCTTAAAGGATTCCCTCCCCACTAGTTTAGGAAGTTCACACGTATCTCCATTCCGCAACCATGTGACAAGAAAGCTAATGTATTTTCACTACAGAAGCGTTTAACTGCATAAAGCAGTTATCTCACCTAGAAGACGGAGCATGCACAGACCATCCAAAGTCAGCAATTTTTAATTCTCCATTTGAGCCAAGCAGCAAGTTTTCTGGCTTGATGTCTCGGTGAATCACACTCTTGGAATGACAGTATGATAGGGCATCTGCTAGTTCCGTGACATACTGTATTTAGAAAGAGAACAAATCTTTAAAGTATAAACACATTGTCACTCTAGCTTATCTGGCTACAGTATAGCCTTTTCTAGGCATACTTAGTAGTTTAAGTTAAAGCAATTATTCCTTAAACCCTTAAAGTCTGACAAAACAGGCTTTGCCAGAAGTGACCAAGCACTTGCTATTAAACAATGCTGAACATTGTTATATTAGTGCTCTGCAGTAATTTGTCTTCCCAACTTATTCCTTGTTACAAGTGCATAAGCAAACTAGCATCTAAGGAATCTCAGTTTCACATAGCAGAATACAGAACTATCTGATGAGCTAGCTTTACGCTATAGATATGAAGACCAAGTAATGTGTAAGAAGCAGCTAGGACAACCTACAGTAGCAGTTCTTTGCTCATCAAACTTGGTAAGCTTCTGAAGTTCTTTGTAGACTTCTCCACGAGGTGCATACTCAAGCATAAGGTAGACTCTTGTAACATCATGGAAGTAGCCATATAATCTGAGAATGTTGGGATGCCTGCAAAAGGATTTAAATACTCTTCTGAACAAGGTGTTTGTCCATATAACTTTAATTTCCCATTCCTGCCTCCCCCCTTTCAAGGCAAGCGTAGGAACTTCAACATCTTGTATGTGTTCCTTCAGCTCACAACATATCCATTGAGAGCTTCATAACAGATAAATGGTGTTACCAAAGCAGCAGCTTAGACTCCCTACCAGCAAGCAGCTAGCCAGGAGTTTGGGTAATCCACATTTTCTTCAACATACCCTTCTATGGCAGCTGGAAGAGCAGACTACCATTGAAGGTGCCAATTCCTACGGGTTTGGGAATTTAAACTTGAACACTTCAAACACTTTTCTGTGAAAAACAATCTCTTCAGCACGCTGGGCTTGTTTTCCAGAAAGCGGAACAAAAGAAGCAAGCTCAGACTGTTAAATTGCAGTTACCCACGTAAATCCAAGCAGCAAAGAGTTTGGGGTTTTTCTGTAATAAGATTTGTTATCAAAGGTTACTTCATTGCAAGGTAGACAAAGGTAAATCTTGGTGCAGAAAGGCAAGAATCCTAACCAGGTATTTCAAGGTGTCACATCTTTAAAAAGAAACTTCTTTTCTTCAACAGGGTGCGTTATCAAATAAACAAACTAATGTCGTTTATGAACAGAAACAAAGCAAAGAGTGTAATTGGTCACTATACTTACCTAAGATGAGACTGTATTTCAACTTCTCTCCGTAGTTGATGTTCTACACCAGCTTCCTCAAGTTGTGTTTTAAAGAGCACTTTCAGTGCAAGAATAAATTTACTCTTCTTTTCACGTGCCAGGTACACATTTCCAAATTTTCCTTTCCCCAGAGGACGACCAATTTCAAAATCGTCAAGAGACCATTGCCTTCTGCAAGAGGAAAGAGAAAGTTAGAAAAGCTGGATAGTTGTGTGGACTTTGACTCCTAGGTTCACCATCTACAACGTTCCTGTTCAATAGATATTTGGTGCTCTGAACTAGATTTTAGTTTTGAAGAGAGCACCAGGAGGATAAAATATCAAAGGAAAGAGTTCTGCAAGCTAGTCTCTTCCTTCCTAAAGTTTATGCACAGAGATACTAACATCAGCCACACTACTACAAAATCGAGACTGCGTATACCAAGCCATATTTATTTCAATACACTTAATGCAGACATTTTAGAGTGGACATCAGAACGGTTTAAGGTAGCCGTACTACAAATCTTAACTGCCTCCTTAGTCAGGCTCCACTCTCTTGCACACATGAAGGAGGCTTTGTCTTCAAGTACACATCTTGTGATTGGAACAGTGGCTATCAGTGTTCTCTTGGGGAAGAGCAGTTAGTCACTGAGCCAGAAGTTTTCTTTAGATTACAGGAAGTCCTTGTTCCCAAGAATTACCAGGTTAAAGTAGGCTTTCCTAGTTTCATGTTTTGTCTCTGTGGAGCTTAAGGCCACTGGACTCCACAACCAGGGGGCTCCAGTAGCCTTCAGCTTAGCTGCAACTGAGTTGCATCACAACATCCTAGAAGTTAAAAACAAGCCTAACTCAACAGGACTCAGCTAGAACAATTTAGGCATAAGACTTACTTTTTAGTCTCTTCATTTTTCTTTTTAGCAGTCTCTTCATTTTTCTGTTTAGAGGTGCTTTCTGCTTCAGAATTTTTTGCTGCATATAGAGAAGTAGATCAGCTTTTGAACCAGACTCATGAAACAATACAAAAATCCACATGGGGAGCAAATTTAACCTCTGTGCAGTATCTGCACCAGTTCTTAGAATACATTCTATGACATTTTACATAACCTAGCGTAACTCACTATTGGCAAAGCAGCATAACAGTTATCAGTGCTATCAAAATGTAACGTTAAAAGCTTGCTCAAAATAAAAAAAAAGAGCTTCCTCCCAAGAATAGAGTATTCTTGTGTATAAGATATTAACATGAGTACTTGGAAAACTGACATACAAGTGCCAATTACATTAACTCACAGCTGACTAGTGAGCATCTAGAAATTTTTAAACACCCATATTGGCTCTAAATGGGCAATCCTAGTAACAAGGATAGTGCAGTTCTGTTTCAGGACACAACCAAGTACTTCTTTACAGGACTGTCCCACGTCACCAACATCAGCTGTAGGTTTTCTGCACTGCACTCTGCTTCATAAAGCACAAGTATCCCGAGTGTCCCAACTGTAAAGGTACATGTACATCATCTTCAGAATTACCAGGTACTGGAGCCTGCTGAGGTTTTTCATTGTTCTTGCTTGGAACTTGAGGCCTAGCAGTTCCTTGGACAGGAAATACTGGTCGGGCCTGCTGCGTTGTCTGGTTGTTAGACAGTTTTTGGGTTGACAGTACAGATTTTTGTGACTGCACAGGAACTCGCTGGGCAAAGTTTGAAGGACACAGAACACGTTGTGCTTGAACGCCACTGTTCAGTAACCGGCTCTGGGCAGAATGCTGAGACACAGGGACACGTTTCGGACCATCCCCAATGGGATTAGCAATCTTCAAAAATAAAAGATTATATATTAATTGTAGAGTAGCATACTATAACCTTTATGGCCCCATTCAGTAGAGCAGGGGGGAAAAACACAAAGCACATTAAGAGAGACATTAAGGTAGTCCAATCTTGTGTTCCACGAATGAAAACATTCTTAAATTTCTATATTAACAAGAAAAAGCAGTTTTCTACAACAGCATACTTATTTATAGCTAGCTATAGTCTTCTGGTTCAGTTCACTAAAAATAACGTATTGACAGCTTGATTTAAAAAGAAGCTTTGCTTATGCTATTTGGAAACCTTACTAGGATCTATTTGATTTTAAGTTAAAACAGTGAGAAAGTACCTGTGTTTCTATATAGAAAAAAATATGTACTTAGGGTGATGTTGAGTACTGCTACACAGGCACGTGAATAGTGGTGTTAACACAGTGCTTGCTTTTGAAAGCCATATCTGGACTAAACTGACTACACACATTTGCTCACTCTTTAAAGGATCTTATATTATACTAAATAGATGAGGATTTCCTGATTCAAGTGTAATATACTAAAATTAATAATTAAAAAGAAGTAAGCCCTGGGCACTGTTCGCTTGCAGAGAAAGCTACTAAAAGACAAAATTGGCCATAGTCTCCTGCACATGGAAAATGTCATTTTAAGAGTGTTTCCCCCCTTTTTGCTACTTAGCACAGTTAATGATTACTACAGACAGTCTGAAACCTGTAGCTCTGTAGTCCTGCGTGACCGGGACAAACGCGCCCACCAACACCTAACAGCTCATTTACCTTCGTAGCACGACCGGGGTACCCGGAATGGTTCTCTTTCGCAGCCTTCTCCATAGTGCCCGAGGAGAAGAGCTACATATAGCTCAGCCTACGGGTGAGACATAACGCGCTGGGGTCAGTTCCGCAAACGCAGTGTGTCTCGGAGCTCTTCTTCAAAGCGCCCCCTCCCCCCGAGATGGCCCAAGGCCGGGCCGGGCCCGCCGTCTCACCCCCCTGCCCCGCAACCGCAAGCCCGCGCTCGCAGCCTCCCACCGGCCGGGCTGGGCCCGTCCCCGCCAGCACCTGCGCCGGGCAGAGTCCCCCCTCGTCATGTCGCGGCGCCCCCACCGAGCCCGGCCGCCCGCTCACCACCAGGCTCCGCTCCCTCCGGCCGCCACGGCAGTTTGAATTCAAACCGCCCTCCCTTAAATACCCTTTAAACTACCGCCTCTCGCCATTGGCCCCTCTCCCGCCGGCCGCGCCCGCTGATTGGCTCCTTTTCAACCGGCCCGCCCGCCGATTGGCTCTCCGCACGCTCTGCTCGTTGCGAGGCCGAGCCTCGTCGCCGCCGGCCCCTGGGGCGCATGCGCAACGGCAGCCTGCTGCGTATCCCGGGTAGGGCCGACCCGCCCGCCCCGAGGGCGGTGTTTGCGCTACATGCGTATTTTACGTACCGTCTCTGCGCGGCTGCCTCCTTCCGTACTCCAGCGGCGTGGATCGGCGCCCCGCTTACACACTTTTCTCCGCCAAGTCTCTGCCTGGCCGGGTCTTCCGCTACGCAAATCGCGTACGGCCCAGACCACCCACCTGTGGCAACGCTACAACTACCATCCCTTCCTCGCAGACACCGAGGCCTCCGAGCGTGCCGCCGGCGGCGGGGGAAGGGCGCCAGGTTAGTCCCGCATCCTGCCAGGCACCAGCCTCTTCCCTCTCCTCCTCCTCCACTCACGCACCCGCCGCCCCGGGCCGCGGGAGAGGCGGTGCTGCCACCTCGCGTGGAGCCGAGCGCGAGTGGGGCCGGGGGCCATTGTGTCCGGCCAGCGAGGTAGGTGCCCCGGGTGGCGGCTGGCAGCCCCGAGCGGCGGGAGGAGGGCCGGAGGGGAGAACCAGGCCTCTGCCTCGCCCTCGCCTGGACGCGCGGCCCAGGGCAGCGCTCCACGTGCCACCAGCTCTTGAGGACAAGTGCGAAGGGGACGCCCGCCCGCCCGGGCACAGCGTGCCGCGCCGGGGGACGCCTGGCCTGAGGGACCCGCGCCAGCCCGCACGCCCCTCCTGTCACACCAGCGGTGACCCGCGGCCCCAGGCGGCTTCCAAAGCCCCACGGGTTCTCGAGGAGACGCTGAGCGGCAGCGGGACGGCCATCGGTGAGCGCCGTTTGTGAGCGGCTGCGTACGAGGAGCGTGAGGCCGCCGTGCAGTCTTGGGTGCCGGCTGCCCCAGTGGTCTTGCTCACGCCTGTGAGAGGGACCTCGGCCGCTGAGTGACAAGCGGCAGCCGAAACCAGGTTCAGTACTTCGGGCCTCTGAAGAACCCTGCTCGAAGGCAACTTTTAACTGTCTCTGCGGTGCTGAAAACAAGTGCGAAGGCGACCCTGGTGTGTGTGTTGGTGTTTACAAGCGGTACAGGATAGGTAAAAAGAAGATGTCAGGTCGTCGCGTGGCTGCGGCATGTGACAGACGGCAGCTGCCCCGGGGCATGGGTAGCATGGCATCCCCCCTCCTTGACCCGCGTCCACTTCGACTGCCGTTTCTTGAGGCTGACGTGAGTAGGACTTTGGGGAGGGGGGCGGTGTGCTCTCGGGACCGGCGCTCGGCCGCCGGCAGACCGGGCACGCTGGCAGCGGGAGGTGCCGGCCGCTGTGCTGCCTGAGCGGCTGAAGCGGTGGGGAGGCCTGTGGCGCCGAGCAGCCCTGCCCGCCACTTGTTAGCCCGTTCCGCAGCCTGCCCTGGCTGGGGATCCCGGCGTCGGGGCGGAAGCAGCGTTCCGGAGCTTTGCAGCTGGGACACAAAAAAGCCCCCCCCCAAACCCCCCCTCCGCCTCCCGCCATCAGCCGCCCTCCCCTCGGAGCTGAACTCGCCCCTTCCCCGCAGCCCCCCGGGCTGTTGAGCCGCCGGGGCCTGCAGCCCGCCCCGAGCGCCGCTCTGCCGGCCGAGGCCCCGACCCCCCCGGAGGGGAGAAGGGAGTTGAGGGACCCCCGGAGAACCGGCGGGAGGCCGAGCCCCCCCCCAGC
>VZSF01005789.1:776305-868687 GCA_013398295.1 Chionis minor | reverse complement strand
CGCCGCCAATCGATGCGCTCAGGGCTCCGGTCGCCATTTTAGGGGGAGAGCGAGGGAGGCAGAAGGAAGGGTCGGTAGGTACCGGGGCCGCTCCGCGCTCCCCCTCCCTTTCGCCCGCGCCGCCTGCGCCAGGGCTCCCCCCGCCCAGCAGCTCCAGCCCGCGGCTCCCCGCTCCCTCTNNCGTGACCGCCGCGCTCCGGCTGAGCGCTCCCCGCCCTCATTCAGTCCCTCTCCCCCACGCCCCCTCCCTGCCCGGTTATTGGTCCCCGCAGCCGGGTACTGGTCCAGCAGCCCGGGGCTGGGAGAGGGCGGGCGGGTGGGAGGATGCGGCCTGCAGGGGCGGGAGGGGCCGGTGAGGCGTTGGGCTGCCCCGCACGTTTCGTGTTCGTCGCCTCCCCGGCGCCCGGCTCCGCCGGTGCTGGCTGAAGGCGCTGACAGAGCCCTCGCGCTGACTGGCGCTGCCTTCTCGCTGCCTTCTCTATTGCTCCTTAACACCCTTCCCCTTCTGTTTAGTGGCGAGATTTTAATTTCTGCAGCAAACAAGCGCAACAGGTTTTTCCTTTTTTTCTTTTTCCTCTCCGTGTCTCTCATTCTTATCTAAAATATGGTGGTATTTGGTGTCTGCACTGAAATTCAGCAGGATGTGCTTTATTTAAAGCTGGTCGTCGCTTCATTCAACTCTTGTATGTGATTTTTCTTCTTTATTTCAGGCCCCTCCAAGGCATTCCTTGCTCACAATGTATAGAACAAAAGTCAGTTTGAAAGACCGTCAGCAACTTTATAAACTGATAATTAGTCAGCTCCTATATGATGGATACATAAATATTGCCAATGGCTTGATAAATGAGATAAAACCGCAATCAGTCTGTGCACCATCTGAACAACTGCTGCACCTAATTAAGTTAGGTAAGCTGGAATAAAAAGCTAACATAAAAGACCAGTTTCTAAATCCTTAGCTTAAATCCTTGTGAATTAAGAGGTTAGTATTACTGAAAATAACATCTTTTATGCAAAGGTTATGTCTAGTAATAGTATGACATTTCTATATATTTAGGTAGAGCCTTTGCTTCCATGGCTTTTTTTTGAAGGGCATTCTAGTTCTTCTCTTCATACCTTAGTATGCATTAAAAGCAAAACAGATCACTGAGTGTTGTCAAAATCTGGTTGTTTGCACCTCTGTAACACGTAAGAATACCTGCTCAGGGTCCTGGGTGACTGGCAACCTTCGAAAAATATACTTCAGTCAACGGGATCACTGAGTCCACAGACCTAATAGAAAACTGACCCATGGAGGTTTCTGCCAACTTTAGAAATATTTTCTATATGATTCTTCCTGACAGTGTTGGAAGGGGAGCAGGCCCTTCCATTGGCAGCCTTCACTAGCCTTTATAGATCAGTCTCAAGAAAATAAGCTTCACAGTCTAGGGTCTCGGCAGAGGTATTGCGTGTTCTGTGTATCTTTCTCTCTGAAAGGGCATCGGTGCTGCAGTGTGCAGCCAGAATACCTGAGCTGCTGTTGAAACAAGCTGACTAAGTTACTGGAAGAGGTCGAGCCATAACATCGTGTCTTCTTTGTATTGTAACTGAACTGGTTCTGCTGCCTGAACTAGTTGAGTTCCAGGGGCATAAATATGTGAAGCCTTGTGTCTGTTTGAAATAAGAATGCTATACTTGCAATTTGTAGATGAAAGCACCGAAAACTTTTCTATTGCATTTGATCAGTTGATGATCACAGTTGGGCCCATGGCTGAAAATTCTCATGTCTGCCCTGTTACCACTTCAGTGCTGAACTGTCCTTGTTTTGTAGCTGCATCCTGGAAATAATAATTAAAAAAAAAAAAGTCAAAGAGTGGGTGTGAAGAAGAGTAAAAATTTTCATTTACAATTCTGGGATAGTTATTTGTGGGGTGTGGTTTTTTTCTTCAATGCAATAAAACAAAAGTTAAAGAATCTGTAAATGCTTCATTTATTTTTTTTTTTACTTCAAATCTCGTAAGGTTGGGGCTTGTTTCTCTGTGAAAAGCCGAGTAGAGGCCTGTCAGTGGCTTCAGTAACTGACTGTCAGTGCATTGATCAGTACTTGCCATCCTACGATATTTGCTGGTTGTATTTCCACAGTTAACTTCAAGAGCTGCGTTCTGCTCTAGCACAGCCGAAGTACCTCTCATTTCTGACGAGGAGTACTGCGGTGTAACTCAATCTGCTCTGCTAGCTTAGCTTTGTTCAGCAGGCGCTGCCTCCCTTAAAACCTGACTTGTAGCTGTCCCAGAAGCCTGTAGTGTAGATCTGGCCACAGATCTGTCTGTCTAAGGAGAAGCTTAACCTGGTCTAAGTGCATCTTCTCTCTTTTCAGGAATGGAAAACGACGACAGTGCTGTTCAATATGCAATTGGACGGTCAGATACGGTAGCTCCGGGCACAGGAATTGACTTGGAGTTTGATGCAGATGTACAGACCATGTCTCCTGAGGCTTCTGAATATGAGACTTGTTATGTCACATCTCATAAAGGACCATGTCGTGTAGCTACATATAGCAGAGACGGACAGTTAATAGCTACAGGATCTGCTGATGCCTCAATAAAAATTCTTGATACAGAGAGAATGTTGGCCAAAAGTGCTATGCCTATCGAGGTAAAATATGACTTGAATCGTAACTACTTTGTGAATTCTTGAGGTGCTGTCTGTTTCATGCCGTGTCTGTGCCTTGTGGCTGGCTCAGTGGGTTGGACTAAATATCTGTCTCGCCGTATTTCCTACTCCAACAGCAGCTCATAAAGTACCCTTGAAGGAAAGGAAGAAGAAATAGGGCATGTATACCTGCGTAACTTCTGGCAGCAGCCCAGATAATTGAGCCAGAAATTGCTTCTAGTAGTTGCTGATAATTGCTGTATTGTATGAACACAGTCCATTTTTGAACTGACTTACACTTTGGGCCTTTACAGCCTCCAGTGGCTGTGTTTCAGAACTGTTCCACAGAGCACATATTTATTTGCTTCAGTCTTTCTCTGATACAGTTATTGGGTAGCAATTTAGGAGTGGGGTTGGGGTTTTTTTGCACAGAGCGCACACCAGATTCTCAGCAGTACACTGCTGAGTAAAAATTGCAGTTTTCCCAGTGGATACAGCTGCTCTTAATTCTTACGGCAATACAGTAATAACAGATTTGGACTGTTCATGAAGAAGGTGATGTTTTCTTGCATTGGTTCTCTGCTACCGAAATGCTTTGTCCTTGAGCAAGTCAGTTGACGTTTTCTTAAGATAAAGGGATCTTACCTGATAACAATATATAATTAAGATATTAGTTGTCGTGTGCCTAGTCATATGTCAGAAGGGTAGCTCTTGTTTTCCACTTGGGCAAGTATAAAACCTCCTTTTCCTGTCAAAAGCACGTTCTGCTTTCTAACACTCTAACTTGTTGACTGTTCTTTGTAGGTCATGATGAATGAGACAGCACAGCAAAACACACTCTAACTTGTTGACTGTTCTTTGTAGGTCATGATGAATGAGACAGCACAGCAAAACATGGAAAATCACCCTGTTATTCGGACTCTGTATGATCATGTGGATGAAGTTACATGTTTAGCTTTTCATCCAACAGAACAGATCCTAGCATCTGGGTCAAGGGACTACACACTAAAATTGTTTGACTATTCAAAACCTTCTGCCAAAAGAGCCTTCAAATACATCCAGGTTAGATACAATACCAGTTCAGAGCAACCAAAACTTGAATGTATGAGTACTGAGGTATCAGTGAGTTGCAAATCTGCGTTTGTAAGTGGTTAGGTATGTAGGAGTCTTTGCAGACATCGTGGTAATTACATGTTAAGACCTTGTGCATAATGGATATCTAGATTCTTTAAATCTAGTGCCTGTCTGCTTTTTGTTAATCTAGACCAAACCTAATACGGGTTCTAGATAATGTAAATCTAGTTGACTTTGAAGTCAATTATATTACCTTGGGTTTGGAGGAGAGTTTGGGATTATGTGGTGGTGGGCTTTGGGGTGTGGGACTGGCTGACAAAGCCTCCTGTCGCTTTTGTGCAATAGCCCAAAAATAAGCAGGCACTGCAGGCTGCTCTAGGACAAAAACTACGATACATTTAAAGGTAGCCTGTCATTTTAATCCTATAGGAAGCATTTTCTGTTTTGCAAAACAAAACACATTGTGCTAACTGATAATTTAACTAGCTTTTTTAGCACTTTAATGCCACCAGAATTTACACTTCCGCGTCAGATTTTTTTTTTTTCTCTCTTACACCAATTATGTATTTTTGATCAAACAGGAAGCAGAGATGTTGCGCTCAATTTCTTTTCACCCTTCTGGAGATTTCATACTCGTTGGTACCCAGCACCCTACTTTACGACTGTATGATATCAATACTTTCCAGTGTTTTGTGTCTTGCAATCCTCAAGATCAGCACACTGATGCCATATGTTCAGTAAATTACAACGCAAGCGCGAACATGTATGTGACGGGAAGTAAGGATGGATGCATCAAACTGTGGGATGGTGTTTCAAATCGCTGTATCACTACTTTTGAGAAGGCACACGATGGAGCTGAAGTCTGTTCTGCTATTTTTTCCAAAAATTCAAAGTATATCTTGTCAAGTGGAAAAGACTCTGTAGCTAAACTATGGGAGATATCCACTGGTCGAACACTGGTCAAATACACAGGTATGTGGCAGGTCACCTTCTTTTTCAGGTACTGACCCATATTGACAGAAGAGTAGTAATTCTTAAAGACAATGAGAGACTGCTGCTTTGAGCACAAATTGCCCCAAATTTCTGAAAACACTTAATGTAGACTAATTCTAGAAGAGAAGGTGTGATTCTTGTATGTCAGTCAGCATAAACGTATTTAGTCTGGGGACATCTTGGAGATGTTCCTGGTATCATTACTCCATTGCTTTGGAGGGAATCGCAAAGTGCTAAATTAGAGAAAAGTAGAAAGGGACACTGCGCTAAGGACTAGGACATCTGTGCAGAGGGTTTTGTTTTCTACCTTTTCTTTAGTGTGTTTTAGAAACAGTGATTATTAAAATGGAACAGCGTCATCACTTTTCCTGCTGGTGATAATTTTGATGTTGTGACTTTTCTGTTTATTGGTAGCCATGGGGCACAGTTTAAACTGGAAGGGTCAAAACTAACATTTAATGCGTTTCTGGCTAGAGTAGGCCGCTCTCCTGCAGAGTACCCACCCAGATAGGGGAATTGAACCTACTTTGGGGCAGTTGTTTTAACTGTTAGACTCTAGTACAAAAGACGGCTCTAGTGAGCCGTGCCAATATTCTGAAAAACAGCTGCAGCTGGTTTCTTTCTTTCATTTTATTTTTTTTCCCTCCCAAGGATGCTATTGTGTCCCAGTTAGTTGTACCCAGACTGTGCTGACAATACAGTGCTTTGATCTCAGCAGGACTTAAGAACTGGTGCAGGATATAGAAGCTTTGCATGTGATAGCAGCTATGTGACGGGAAGCTTTTGGGTCAACCACTAATGTGCTTAAGCGTTAGGAGTCATAGCATGAAAGAGGAGAGAGGATGTTGGAAATTTTGTGTAGCAGCTTTTGGGATCTATAGGGTCCTGGTCTTGTACGTTAGCTCTATTTTGCTCTTAACCAGCAGGGTGCAGCACCTCCTTGATAAACTTTTGCAAAATATGGGGTAGGATGCAGGTGTGTGCATTGCAAAGTAAATGCCTATATATGAAACACACATCTTATTTGAAGGGTATGGAGGGAAGGTACGGCCAAGGTAGGTCTAGGGTATATGATATATACATTAAAAACAAAAGTTGTCACTGATAATGAGAATCTCTGTATTCTACTCTCTTTCCTCTTTGTTGCAGCTGTATACCAAAAACACAAGGCAAAAGTGCTCTTAAGTGGTTGCACTCATACTGAGTGGTTGGGCTTAACTGACACAGTTGGAGTATTTGATCTTTCTGTCCTCTAAGATATTTTAGAATATACCATGTATATAAGTACAAAAGAATATTCATTATTGATTCACCTGTCATGCGTGGAAGTGGTAGAGTAACTGAGAAATGAAGGCTCCTTTGTAGACTGCAGAAATTGATCCTTACGGGAGGTTTAGTCTTAGGTCTTTGGAAACTTTCCAAAACTGATTCTATTTGGGTTAATATTTTGCTGCCTGTACTTAGGAGCTGGTTTGAGCGGACGACAAGTACACAGGACACAAGCCGTCTTCAACCACACAGAGGATTACGTGCTGCTTCCAGATGAAAGGACCATAAGTCTCTGCTGCTGGGATTCAAGAACTGCTGAACGGCGAAATCTTCTTTCTCTTGGGCACAACAGCATTGTCCGTTGTATTGTGCATTCTCCTACCAATCCTGGCTTCATGACCTGCAGTGATGACTACAGGGCTCGATTTTGGTACAGAAGGTCAACAACAGACTAAGGACAGTGTTAGAAAACAGTGATTATCCAGATTCATTGTATCATCTTGTATTGATTGTACTGCCAACAGATGCCTAGATGAAAGCCGTGCTGTGTCTGTTTTTTAATTCTGTCAAATGTGGCAGAAAAATATCGAAGTACTGAGACTTAAGTTTTGCCCCACGCTAATTTTTTTTATTAGTGTGCGTGGCATGAATTTTTTTAAGTCATCTCTAATTGTACTCAAGGAGGGGGGCGGTGAGAATAAAATCATCCTTGCAGGAAGGATTACACTTGTTCTCCTGTCTTTCTAAGTCCCGCAAAAGATAATGTGACTGTATCTTGCTCAAACTGGGCAGTGTGAGCCAGTTTTGCTCTGCATTGTATCTCTGCAATCCCACTGAAGTCTGTTTAAAGAATGGATTACACAAGTAACAGCAGAACTTGGCAAATATTTCAATGAAGCCTTAAGCTGCCTTCAGTTCTGATTCATTCTTTGTAAAGCTCCGTTTTGTATCTTCTAGTCTGGGGGTTTTTTTTGGTAGTTCGTTTGGTTTTGTTTTTTTAATTGGCCAAGTGAACCTTCAATTCCAAGCCAGTCTTGTGCCATAAGAATTTGAAACAGCATTTTAAATTGTTTAGTTGAATTCAAGAAATGGTGTTCTAGTTCTGGTATTAAAGCTTAGACTTGAAATCTCGTCTTCTTTTGAATTTATCTTAACAAGTGGGACCTCAAAGTAAATTCATGGTATGTTCAAGGAATAGCCACGTCGCAGCTGTAAAACGTGACAGTGCTGCAGCATGTGAAAATGGGAATAACTGCCAGAGACCTTTGATGTCCTCTCAAAGAAACAAACTGTTGTGCATATTAATTTCTGTATATGTACCTCACAAATGTCATTTTGCTTCATTTTATTGAAAAATTTTCATTCTATAAGTCTGTTACACAGCACTTGAATTACTTTTTTTTTTATCGTTATTCAAAGGCCCAGACTCACTGGTTTTTCTCCCTGTTATTTCTAATAGTCGAAGTTTCCCAGACCTCATCCTGTTCAATGGAAGTGCAGATCATTAGGAAACTCTGCTTAAACCTTCTCTAAATTTGAAAATTCACTGTTCGCTTTTACAGATAGTTGCCTGTGCAAAGTTTTAAAGGTGTTTGTGCAGGCATCCTTGTACAGTGCTCCTGGGCTGCGCGTTTGGGAGGCTTCCTGTAGTCAAAACTTCAGCACTTGCTTTCACGAGGATTTTCAAGTGTAAGATTGTTCTTACTCTGCTGGATTAACTTTCCATTACCATTCATGAAGTGTCTTGTCAAGGGCTGATGAGGGTACAGGTTTTGTCTGTATTTAAATAAAGATTACCTTTTAAAAAGTTATTTAATATATAAAGAAGGAAATGCATTTGTTTTCTTTTCTATATAACAAAGGAAAAATTAGTTGAATAGTGCGGACATTAAAGTTTCATGAATTGGTTGTGTTACATCTGAATCAAGCATAACTATAGACTTACAGGCTGGAACATGGGCTGTTTTTTTAAAAATAGGTAAAGAAGGAAATTTAATTTTCCTCCTAAAAGCTAGTGCTATGCAAAACATTCCTTAGCAATCCTCTTCGCTCCTCTGCCAAGTTTCTAAAACTTGAACATGAGATAGCAGTTCTGGTGGCTTTTTTGGTGGAGAAGCAATGAGAACTGGTGCTGGGTGGGAGGGAACAGGGAAGTCCTGACAGAGTTCCGGGTGCGCTCTCCGCCCTGGGCGGCAGCAGCCCTCTGCTGTCACAGCCAGCCTGCGGAATTGATAGCAGCCGCAAATGTTTTTGGAGCGTCGCTTTAGTTTCATTCTGTTGGAAGAAGCTGCCCATAAGCAGCACGTTTGCTGCTGGTGTTTGAGCTCTTCTGTTTTTAAAACACCATTTTGATGTTTTAGGTATTAAACCGCTGCTGTGGTTGACAAGTTAGCAGCGTGCTTTCACCTCAAGCTTCCATAATTCTGCGGTCTTGAAGTGCAGAAATAGAGTGTTAGTCTGTTAATGCAAAAACATCCGGACATGGCATCTTTCTTTTGTTCCTTTCTTGCTTGAAGCCAGAAATTTGGCATTTTCTGTTTAAGAAATAAGGGCTGGAAGAAACTTAACTCATCCTGTTTAGGTAGATAACACAACCCCAGAGTGAAATAGTTCAGTACCACACCATCCCAGCGGGACTCGGCTGTGGTTGATGGGGGCACCCAGCAGAGGGGCCTGTCCTGGTCTGAGCAACACAGGACTAATTTATCTTCTAACACTTGGGAAAACTACACTTTTAGAAGACTAGTGTCTGAATTTGTGAAAATATTTACTTTATAGCCAGCTATGGTATGCAGGTTTCAAGGTCTCAGTGTTTCTGAGCTGGCCAGGTGCAGGGATGAGGAGGAGCAAGACCCAGGCATTTGCCCCAAGCTGCCAACAGGGTTATTTCATACCATGAATGACACAGTCAGTATAAATGAGAAAGTTTGCTGAGAAGTTCTCTCTCTGCCTTGCTGGTGGCCATCCTGAGAACCTCTTGCCCCACTGCCAGACCCCTGAGCCCTCCTCTTCCTCCCAAAGCTGTAGCACTCGCAGTGCCTGACATTTGCTGTCCACTGCTGGGAGCGCCCGGCTGCTACTGGTGTGATTGGCTGAGTATAGTCCTTGTATATTTTATACTGGTATCAGGATCAGTACCAGTTCCTTAGTGTTATTAATGTTAATTATCTAGTCTTATGCTATTACCTCTGTTCAACCCAGGTTTCCTTGTTTTTTTCCAACTCCCTTTCCTGGGTGGGGAGGAGTCACCAGGTGATAGAATAATTGTCTGAATGACAATAAATTGTTGTGGCTCCTCAAACCGTAACAGAGCCGTAGCTGCATCCTGAAGAACAAGGTTGTGTACGCACGTAGTCGTCCTGTTAAGAGCCGCGTTTGACTGAAGGGGAATATGTCCTTCCACTGCGTAAGTCTGGAAGTATCAAAGCAAACCTTCATGGGATCATGCTTGCTGCTACAGTCAGAGGCTTCACACCTAGAAGCTCTATTTGATCAATTAAAATTCCAGTGCGGCCACTTGCCCTTCACAAGTTTTCCAGTCTGTTCTTCTCAGTAGCTGCATCTCAGCGAGCTGCTCCTCCTCTCAGAGCAGCGCTGCCGTACTCGGGATTTACCACCTCCTCAAGAAAGTCTCCATCACCTGTCTAAAGGTCCGTTGTATCCGTCTGGCATCTCTTGCCTCTCCTTGGAAGAAGCTACTGTGGAAACGTGGCGAGGTGGTGCCACGGGTAACACACTGGGCCAACGAGCCGTGCTGACCTCAAAGCAAAGCAGCTTTGGAGACAAATCATAATTACGGTTTTGTGTCTTTCAGCCTTCAGCATTCCTTGGCACGCTGACTTGGCAGTCACTAACAAGCACACGGCTCTAGGGAAAGTCTTTCCTAAAAGGCCACCTCCAGAATAAGGATTGTTTGCCACCCATTGAAGCAGATTTTAAACTTTCCACTTAAGAGGGGGTACCGGTCTGGGACTAATATTTCTCATTTCCTGGGCGCAGCGGCTATCTTTGCACCAGAGCTGCCCCGTGAGACTGAATCCCGGGAAAAACTGAAAGGCAATAAAGGAAAAGTGGTTCAGATGACTGTAGTTCAGGTTAGTTGGTTAGTTAGTTCGTTCGTTCGTTCGTTCGTTCGTTCGTTCCACATGAGGGACCCTTCAAACGCGCTGCAGGGGAACTGCCCGGCTCACAGAGCCCTCATAGCTGCCTAGGCCTTGGCACAGCCAGGGGGAGTCTTGCCCAGCACCCACCCCCACGGATGGACCCTAATACCCAAGGTTTTCACAAAGCCCCTTTTTAACAAAAAGTGCTCTCGGTGTCTTACATGCTGAGACAGCTTTGGAAGGTGTGAAAAACGTTGGCTTCGGAATCCCGAATGGAGATGATCGCGGCAGCCTTGTTTGTACAAAGCGCTGTGCAGCCCCTTGTGGTGCGTAGCACTCTTGCCTTCATTACATTTCTAAAAGAGGAAATACAGGAACATGTAGCAAAACAGAAGGGTAGGACTTCTGACTGCGGTTAATTGCGACAAGTTGGTGACAAGAGAGATCAAGGAAAATTCCACTTGCAGACAGACTTTTTTTTCTCACTTTTAGACGCTAAGAGGGTTTTGCTGTTTTGCATCCTGTTCTTTTTAATCTTGTTGGTTGTCACAGAAATTATCTATCATGAGAATCTTCTCTACAAATTCTTAAATGCTTTTAGGTGTAGAGCTGTCAGATGTGCTTTCTTGAGACGCAGTTCCTAGCACACAGTGACTGCGCAAAGCTGAAGTCTCTTCATCCTGCCGTAATTATCTATATTGCTCAAAGCGACGCTGCTGGTGAATGACGACCATGGATAAAAACATAAGAATCAACAGAACTGCAAAGGTACGTCTGGGTTTTTTTTGAGTACAGCATATAGACAATTAAGAAAAAAGGGTCCTAGAGTAGGCATGGTGTTTGAATTCAGCAAGCTGCTTGGTGATGTTGGAAATGTTTGGTATTTCCATCTCGAGGTGGGCGGAGGGCTCTTGAAGATGTTCATGTGCCCACTGCCTCCCTGCACGTTGTGTTGTGACAGGACTGTTAGCCAGAAGAAATGTCTTCCTGGGGAGGACTCTGAAGAAAGCAGGATTCCCCAAATAGCAAGTACCTGTGACTAAACACATTTGTGAAGTAGTAAATACATAACTTCAAGGTTCCGCCTGACTGACTGCTGTCCTGTAGTACCATCAGAGACATGGTTAAATTGTCACGGACTTTCAGTGACAGCCCAGGTGACCTGTTGCATGATAAATAATTTCCCTATGTTATACGCAAAACAAGGACTTTGAGGTACTATTATTTCTTTATTTTGAAAGACTGGAACTAGTTTGTAAGGTTTTTTTACATTTATTTGTGTATTCATATTGCATCTAGTATAATTTTTTATATATACATAGATAAAATACCCTGCTGCAGCTCCAAGGGTTAGAGAATGCCTTGATTGTCGTACTGTCTGCAAGCCTAATAAGCAGCGTAAGGGGGCTGGAGCATCTTTCTTATGAAGAAAGGCTGAGGGAGTTGGGTCTTTTTAGTCTAGAGAAGAGAAGGCTGAGGGAGGATCTCATAAATGTTTACAAATACTTAAAGGGAGGCTGCCAGGAGGAGGGGGCCAGGCTTTTTTCAGTGGTTCCCAGTGACAGGACAAGGGGCAATGTGTATAAACTCGAATATAGGAAGTTCCACCTCAACACGAGGAGGAACTTCTTTACTGTGAGGGTGGCAGAGCACTGGAACAGGCTGCCCAGAGAGGTCGTGGAGTCTCTGAATCTGGAGACGTTCCAAACCCGCCTGGATGCCATCCTGTGCAACCTGCTCTGGGTGACCCTGCTCTGGCAGGAGGACTTGGACTAGATGATCTCTAGAGGTCCCTTCCAACCGCTACCATTCTGTGATTCTGTGATCCTGGATAACGATCTCAGTGTTTACTGTAAATAAACTGCCTCCAGGAAATTTGATACAAAATATAGTGGGGGAACAAAGTTTAGTACTAGCTTGATGAGTCATTTTTTTGCACTCAAAATTTTCCATGGAGGCATGTAAAGATGAGGACTATTTTCCACACATTTGGGGAAAAAAAATGATGCAGGACATTTTTCATTTCTTTACAGAGAAGAGTTTCTATTTCTAGGTATGATTTTTTCAGTTTTCTGAAATGGGTTGCCAGCGGCAAAAGAAATGTAGTGGAAGCAAGTTGATTTCCTGTTCTGCAGTGGGATCTTTAGACACAGCAACAGCACACCCAGTCAAATTCAGCTGAAACAAGTGAAAAAGCCAAATTTCTTTCTGCAGTCTCATTTATGAACTCTTTCTAAGGTTCATACTACCCTAGCAGTACCGTTTATTATAATGTTTGAATGTTGTACTTAATATGAAAATACTATGGATGTGGTTTTTCTACTCTCTGGACTTCTTGAAGCACCAGCCATCAGCAGCGTTGCTGTGACAGGTGACGCTTTGCCACTGTCACTGTGCCCCAATTGTTCCACCTTCACAAGGAAAACAGCACACAAGCACAGCCAGAGAACTGATGCTACTTCTTTCTTGTTGCGTGTGCACCTGCAACACCCCTGCACAGGAAGCGTTGCACACCTTGCTGCAACGTCAAACACAAGTTAGCGGGACGGGGCTGCGCTTGGGAAATAGTTCTCGTGCTGTTCCACAACGTTTTCTGTGCTGCTGCCAAAGGGAAAAATAGGAGCGTTTTTTAAATGCACGTTAAGTTGATCTGAAGTTTGTCCGTCCTTCCAAAATGCCCAGTTGGCCTATTCCCGTCCCGTCCACCAACAGGCGCATGAAGGACAGTGGGGGAGTTGTTCCTGGGTGCGTCTCTGCAGCACCGACCGCCCCCCAGCCTCCACCTCCAGCGCCCGGGAGCAAACCTGCTTCAAAATAGGATTTGCCAGAGCTAATATATTGAGCCGGGAGTTACTTCAGTAGCCAAGGGGAAATACTGGAGAGAACGGTGAAGTCTGTCTTTTTCCAGGCTTCAGACAATGAACTGAGGGGCTTATCCGCAGGGATGCAGGCAGGTGGAAGCAGCCTCAATGCCCAGCTTTCCTGGGGAAATCTCAGAGGTAAAACTTTAATCCTGTCACGAGCAAATTGGCCTTGATTCAGGGAATATTCACTTCATGTAATTTGCTGCCTTAACACAAACTTCTAACCACCGATTGGGAAAGAATAAACCATAAACAATTAAGCAAGCACTTAAGTAAACACTTTTTCTCCCTCTTCCCAGTCTCAACTTGTCTTATTTTCCTGTGGGGTACACACAACCCACCCCAGTTCCTTCAAGGAGGTGACAGTGGCACCAGAGATTGGGGCAGGGGTAAGAGGTCTCTGGCTGCTGCTGCTCTGGGATCATTGCCTGGATTTCTCCCAGTCCCTTGGGGGGTCCCGGTCCCAGTGTGGGACCCCCACGGCCTGCAGAGGGTGTCCCTGCCCCGGCACGGAAGGGGTCCTGGCTGGGATCAACTCAAGAGAACATTTAATTGTATTTGAAAAGTAGTTTTGTGGCCACAAGCTGTCAGTTTGTTCCTTGTATTTCTGGATCATTTCAAATTGCTGGTAGCACCTGAAATATTCCAGGGTAGGAAGTGAAGGGCTGTTCCTTATCTCCTGCGCAAAGTGGAGTGTTCAAACTAGTAAAACTGCTGGCTGGAATATTTAAAAAAAAAAAACCACAAAAAACCACAAAACAAAAACTGAGAAAAAGAAAAGAGAAAAGAAAACCCCCGAAGGCATTCAAATGAGCTGCTTTGTGCCAGGAATCCTTTCCCACTTGGACAATGGCGTTTAGCTGCTTGTCTGCTCCCAGCCCCAGCCCTGAGGTGTGGATTTTGTTGAGAAAGCATTTTCAATTCAGCATTTTCGAGTCGAGACGCATTGCTTTTCCAGTTACAGATTGTGGGTTTGGGAGCGAGTGTCTAATTTCATCTTGAAGCTACCGTGGAAAGAGGAAGGAAAAGGCTTTTGCCAGAGAGAAGGCAGCGTGTACAGAGGCAAAACAAGTAAATGTTTGCAAACCTCAAGACATTCACAAGTACAAAGCAGTAAAACCAGTGCATTACCATAAGCATAACCTGGGCAGAGCTGGTGCTGAGCAAATAGTGACTATGGACAATTTTAAGTAACACTATTACTTAATATGAAAGATTTTTTTTTTTAAATAATTGAAGAAACAAAACCCGTCAGCTGCTGTTAATGTTTAGCTTTCCTCCTCAGCTTTTCTGCCTCTGGAGAGAGTGATTATTTTGCAGGGATTTCCGTAACTGCAAAGGAGATCTGCCATATCACAGCTGTCTAAAGACCCCAACGTGAAAATTTCTAAGCATATCAAACCACTTCTAAGTTCACCCAAAAAAACCCCAAAAAGTAAAAAATGATGCCGTAAAAATGCTTTTTACATCCCTTCCTGGCTTTCTGGTTCATCCCCAGCCAGTGCCCCGTGGGTCGCGTTTCCCCGGGGTCTCTGCGGGAGGGACATCTGCGTGTCCTGCACCCGGCCCTCATTAGCATCAGCAGCTGCCGGCCAATTGCACCCTGCAGATAATTTTGCGACGTAATTAGCTCCCTCCATCCCCGCTAGCTGCTCTCCTCTGGGGCTCCCAGCAGATGCTGCCGGAGGTGGAGACAGGCTGGGCATTTGTTCTCCAGGCTTCCAGCCAGCCCTTCCAGTGCTCCTGCTCCTCTGCCGAACTGGGCTGGGGGAGACCACCACCTCCTCCTCCTCAGGTGATGGAGTAACGGGGAAACAGGAGACAACAAAATGAAGGTCAATGTAAGTACTAGGCTATTTTATTTCTGTCGTAGTTGATTTAAGGGCTTTTCTTGTTCCATTAGCAGTGGAAGTGTGTATAATGTAAAATCTGCGTCTGTTGGAAGGTTGCTTTTCAAAGCATGCTGTTCGCGTGTCGCTAACAGAGCACGTGGTCCTAACTTTTTTAATACACTCCAAGTTAAGCTGGAAAAAAAAATGGTTTATCAAGAACAGCAGTATGATTATGAAGGGTAAGGTTTTGCACCACCCATATTAGGCAATAATACGCCTTGTGAAAAAGATTACCATGAATGACCCTGGCTGGCCATTAGGACATCCCTTGTTTGCCACATTTTCTTGGAAATAATGAGCTTAATACTTGAGTTATACATTACCAAAAAAAAAAATGGGTGGGTTTTTTTTTTAGGCTGATTACTAGAGAATGGGTATGGAAATGTTTTAACAACTTGAGTCACTCTTCGATGAAGAAAAACGTCAAGTAATTTCAACATGCGTTATGCGAGCCTGGGAAAGCCTGTGCACTCTAGGATAAGGACTGCCCGTGTCCTGCAGGGCTCTTTGCAAAGGAAACTGAAGCTTAAGAGAGGAAAGGAATGGTGGCAGCGCTCGTTTTTAGGAAATACTGCTCAGCTCTGGGAGGAGGGGGGAATAAGTGGACAGATCAAATCCATTTTCCAGTCACATGTTAATGTTTTTGCCCAGACTCCCAGCGCGGTGCGCTCCGGCACCTAGCATTAGCTTGCTTTGTGCTAAGCAGGATTTTTTGGGGCTGTGAGACTTAAGTGGGTTTTTCGGTGTGAGGCTGCAGCTGGTGTCCGGCAGCTGCGACTCGGGGCAGGGGCTGCGGGGTCACCCTGTGCCCTGCCTCAATGACAGGGGAAGGGGCAGCGTCGATGCAGGGAGGGGAAAAAACCATCTGCTGCTTTTTCCCAGAGGAATTACTCATTTGGGTAAATGAAACTCTGCCCAAAAGGGTGGTCTTAAAAATGAGTTAACGGTTTTGGGCAGGTAGCTGCAGCGAAGAGAGCTGGAGGAAGTGGCAGCGTTGGGGAGCTGCGGTGTTGCTGCTGATTCATTATGAATCAGAGAACACCCACCCCGGAGCCCCGGCCTCTTGGGTTGCCCTCATTTCTGCCACATCCCAGGAATGGGCAGAAGCTCCGCCACGGGGCAGATGGGATGGATGCAGGGATGGCATCCTGTCGCGCTTGTGCACCCGGGAGGAAGAATATACAGCAGTCACTGCAAAGGAAAAGCGTGCTTTTTGCTCCTGACAACCTGCCCTAGGAATTTCTGACCCATTCCCTGGGCAGGCAGAGGAAGAAGAGCGAGGACCCTGCTCTAACGGGTCTCTGTGAAGCATCTATGGCTTGGGAGGCAGAAGAAAAGTCCTACTCATCAGACTTTTCTGTATCTTTAGATCCATGTTTGGAAGTAACTGCTGTAGTAAAATATAATTAAGATACTAAAAGGTTTGAGTATCAGTCAAAAAAGTCAAAAAAGTAAAGTAACTTGGTGCACGTGGGGGGGAAAACCCCCTTTGGATAGTAGGAGGAACCAAAACCCAGAAATACATGCATATTCAGCTGTTTAAATACCAGGAAATAGCAGTTTATTTTTCCTTGAACTTGGGTATAAGACCACACTGGCAAAAATGCTATGAATGAGAATGAAATCCCAATCACACTGAAAACTGTCGGTTTTAACACAGCTAGAATTTGATTAACTATGTTTGTGGAGAAAAGGGAGTTTGGGGGAAAATTAACAGAACTGGCTTGTAATTCCCACCCCTGCAGCACTGACAAATGTGAAACTGCACAATTTCCATCTCAGTGGTTCTGCCTGAAGTTTAAAAACTGGTTGGTCTTTATCAAACACTCAGAATTTAAAACCTGATGATTAGCACTCAGTTCCACCTTCCAAAAATCAGTTAACCCATTGAATAGGCAGTAAAAACAAGTCCTGACATCCACCTCCTTGTTGAAGCTTGTACAAAAAGATCTGTATCTTGTGGAACGGAAGGAACTTCTGTATAACAAAAAGGCTTATTTTCCAAAATACACAAAGAAAAACTACAGTAGCGGGACCTTCTGCAAGTCACAGAAAATGCTGCACATCAAGTGGGCCGCAGAAAGCCCACAGCTAGGTGGAAGGCACACGCGTGTAGCGGAAGAGATGAGCGTTTTAGGTAAATTCTTCTTTCCTCTGTGTCTGTTGAGCATGTGAAATCTCTCTAGATTAACTGAATTGGGCAAAACTTAAATTGACTTAACTCGGCCAGCCGTTTAAAGGGGGCTTCTCTGGGAAGCGCGTTCCCAGCTAATGGGGCAATGGAGAATGTTTATGTCTTCAGCTTTGTTCAGAGGTGAAGAGATTAACTAGAAACAGTTTTGTAAACATGTCAGAAGGTGTCATTGATGCATGAACATAACTGTTTAGGAAACACAACCCACTGCCTTTAGTTGTCTCTTTTTCTCAAATATTTTAAGTCCCCTTCTCCTGCAGTGAAAGGGCTTACGGATATTTTTTTTAATGTGAAAAATGCAGCTGAGAAATACTTCTCTTCATCCACAACAACTCCCATGATTAAAACTATCTCTCTTTTTAGATTATTCCAATAGTTTTTTGTAAGAAGCAAATTTAAAATAATAGATGAAAAATACTATTTTTTTGTTATTACTGGAAGTGCTGTGAAGTGCTACACTCCCTATGTATCACATGAAATCGTATGGAGTAATGAATTGGAGTTTCCAAACACAAACTGAGTGGGAAGAGAGGAGTGCAGAAATTATTTTGGCAGAGTTGCAGGCAAGGTGCTCAAATTGTCACTTCGTAACCGTGAAGGATTTTTCTAGCAATATTTGCACATGTTTTATGAGGGTGGGTTTTTTCTGTTGCGGAGTACTATAGGCTGAGGGGAGGGATCAGGAGATCTTGGTAATAGTGGGGGTTGTCTGCCTTAGCACAGGTATTTATTGTGTATATAGAGCACAGATGTCAGTCTGTGAGTGCTCCCATTTTGAGGTTTTAGAATTTTATATTACAGAACTGTACAACTTTGTATAATTATCAGCTTTACTGACTCTTAATTAAAACTTTTCCCTCTTTTCATTAATAAACATGAGTTAACAGCTTTCATTCTGAAGACTCCCAAGGGCTGTTAGGTTTTGTAGCAGGACCGCTGCTGGGTAAGGATACGCAAACTATAAAGAGGTGAACAGCTAGATTTGTAGGGATCATAACGTCTGATCTACAATCCAATAAAAGGCGACACATTTCCAGCAACACAAGAACTTTTCTTTGCACCTAAGTTAACTGAATCTGTGTTACCAGAGGTCTTGTCCTGTAAATCCATTCAGTGTGGTTGGCTCAAGATAACGGGACACATTTGCGTTGCTCTGACGAGGTCACAGGCTCTTTATGGGAGAACAACCTCTAGGAAAGAGGTTGTGGAGGGCACACCACAGTCCTCTAGGTCTGCGCTCTGTCATCGTCTCATTAGAATCTGCTCAGTGAGAGAAGAGTACCAGGGCTGTCTGCCGAGGTGCTTTCTCATGGGGCTTTTAAGATGTTCTTTGTCTTGGGAGACTTTTTTCAGAGCTGCTAACGAGGGAGAAGTAACAAATGTCAAAGAAGGAAAACCACTTTGATCTCATCTGTGTTGCTTTAGTGCTTATTACACGTTGGTTATTGTAAGGACACATTAAGGAGATCACATAAAATAACGAAGAGCTGTACACAGCTGGCCCAAGATGGCATTTTGTGGATGATAGTGTCAGACAGCCAGTTTCCGCTCCTCTGGTAATAAAGAAAAAATGCAGATCCTGTGGCCCCAAAGCACAGCTTCCTCCTCGCTAAGTGTCCCGTAAGGTCTCTGCGATCCTGGGAATGCAGCGCTTGTTTATAGTTAATGGCAGGTCAGAGATGCTTCTGCTTACATGATAGAAAGGGGCTGCCACAGTGATTCTTTACATATGTCCTAGACAGCTGAAAGTGTAGATAGGGCCTGATTTCTGACAAATAGCCCCACATTAGATGAGCCAGAGCCTGTACTACAAATAACCTTGCTCCATGTAACTGGAGATAGGCTTGGTAGACCTTAGCAATCTCTGCTGTCAGATCAAGCACTCACCTGCCGTAAACATCCTGGAATTTTTGTCTATAAAATTCCTCCTGCTGTTATGGGGGTCACAAAATCAATCCTGGGAAGAGTTCTCTTGAAAGTGCCTCAAAAAATGAGGTTGCTGTGGCAAGCAAATTGGAACAGATCTGGTGTCCAGTGGCTTTGTGGCAACTCTCTTTCTGAACCCGAGCAGACGGAGCCCGTGGGATGCTGAGTGGCAGAGCTGGCTGTGGGCTGGATGCCGGCAGGGGACAGGGAGCGGACGGGAGAGTGGCAGTTCCTTGCCCAACCTGGCAGCGCTTTGGTTTACTCAGCACGGCTGTGCCCTCCTCACAGGAGCATTGCTGGGGGGTAAAACGTCCGTGGAACGTGGCTATAACCAGTCTAGCTTTCCTAGCTGAGCCAGCTCCGTGACTCCAGGTTCTTCTGGCACCGTGGGGGTCGGTACCACCTCAAATGCCACCATCAGCTAACCTGCAGCAAGCTCCTTGCTGCCAGAACTACAGCACTTTCCAGCACCGAAGCCAGCTAGTGCACTGCTTGCGTTTAAGTAGATCCCACAAAATAGCTGAACACATCAGCACCTGTGATGCTCGGCATTGCAGTGGGTTTATTACAGTTTGTTTTACCAGTGTTAGACTGATTTTTCAACATCTGTTTCAGCATCCTGGGCTAATACTTGTTGATCCCACAGCTGGGACTCCTAAAAACTAATGGAGCTCATACGAAAGGTATTGCCTATGTTCCTTTAGCAATAACACCACATAAAAGAAATTATTCACAGGTCTTGGAAAGAAGACAAGAAAAATAAAGGGGACTTAATAGTTCTGTAAGTAGAGAGGCAAAGGAAAACAGAGCAAAGTATAAAGACAGACCTGCTGTTTTACACCTTGTGAAAATGTTCCTCCTTCTGTGTTTTTGGGGAGACTAGAGTTCAGCAGAAATGAAGTTACTTCAGTGGTGTGGTGCTGCTTGTATTGGTTTTTCAAGGTATTGCTGCAGCTTTCTGCCAGGCTGTGGGCACTGAAAATACAGAAAAGAGTCTGTTCAGGGAAGATGGTGGTGGGGTTTTTTTTGTTTTGTCTTAGTGGTTTGGGATTTTTTTATTTTTGCATCCTCATATTGCACTGCAACAAGAAGCTTTTATAATTTCTTTTTATAAATTCTTTCAGACACTAGTTACAAGTCAAAAGGGCAAGAATCTTCATTAAAATACCTTCCTAAGTTTCTCTACCCCTTTAAAAATGCACTGAAAAATGTCACCAAGGGCTGCAAGCCAGTTAGATCACCATTGCCTTTTGCTGTCACCTGGAATTGTATCTGTACCAGTGGCTGGCCTGTGGTGCGAGTGATGGGTTGGTACTCCTGAAAGAAAATAATGAAAAATTGAATGATATTGCTGCTCTTATGTAGCACTGAGACTGGATGGAAAAGATTTGCTCTCCAACTCTATAGTAATGACCATGTGTCCTGAAACTTGAAAATTAATTGAGCACTGCTTTAGGTGGAAGAACCTTTGCTTTTCTTTCCCTTTTTTCTTTTTCTTTTTTTTTTTTTTCTCCTTTGTCCCTTCCACTGTTTGAGAGTTCCACTGACCTGCAGACGTCTGACAACCTTCTCATTCATTCGTGCTCTATAGTCTGGAGATTGGGGCCTGTCTCCATCACTTCTCTATTTAAGGTCTTGACTTTTTTTTGTTCCAGCCCTACAATTGGGATATGAGATAATCTATAAACAGATTTGTTGTTCCAGCTAGGTCAAGCTTTCTACAGTGTCCTATAAATTTTTTTTAATCCCCTGCTTGTCTTTCAGCTGAAATTATTTCAAAAGTTTCTGGGTATTTGTGTTGCCTACAGAGGTGAGCCCATATGCCCTAATTTGAGCTCCACAAATCAAAATGTGAACCACTGTGTTCTGCTTTGAATTGGTATCTCGCTGTGGGCTACTCGCCCTCACATATTTGCACAGCTTTATTGGCAAAACCAACGGAATGCGTGCTGCGCTTCAGGCGAAGAGACCCCTCTGTTGAAAAGGTTTGTGACTTTTGTGTAAGTTTTAAATTTAACTTTTCATTCCGTGTGGCAGGTGCCTTTGAATACGCTCATCTGATTTTGCCAAATGAAACGTTGGTCAGTTGAGCTTTGACAACCTTTCCGTGAAATACCTTTGCTGTTGAAGAGAGCTTAGACCTCCCTGATGCTTTCACTGACCTGGCTGTTGTCTCTCTTCACTTGTTCTGCAGCAAAGCAGACCTAGCAATGTCCAGGAAAAGAGATTAGAGAACAGTTGGAATTATTTCTCCTGCTAATACCTGCTGCAGTCACATTTTGTTGTTGCTGAAGCATCGCTGATGGGAGTGATGGGGCACCTCACTCTGCATAACTTAGTCTGCAGTGATTAGTTGCAGAAATTCTCACTGATGTGTAGGGGCCAGATTCTGACCTAGTGAAAATCAGCATATTTACTCTGAAATAAAATTTCATATTAGACTTGCATAGTTTCATACATTGAATTATTAAAGAATTATGCTCAATAGTGTGTTTACCATGCTGTTTTCACAGGAAAGAATTAGCTGGGGAAATGTCAACATTTAGATGCCTGTTAAAACCACACTGTGAACGAAATTTTCCTCTTATTGGTGTTGGTGCAACTGGGAAGGGCAGTCTCATTGTCTAGTGCACTAGGCAGCGGCTCAGTTCCTGAGTTCAGGCTTCCTGGCTCTGCCACCGATTTCCTGCATGTGCCTGGATAAGGCTCTTCACATTTCAGTTGCCTGGTCGCAAAAAGGGGACAGTGTCCCTCTGCCCATCCTCTCCAGGTCTGAGGGAGAGGGTCTGTCCTTCAGCGTGGCTGTACAGTGCCCAGCAAGAAGGGATCAAATGTTAAGCCAGATCTAGAAGCATTCCTGCTGAATAACAGGAAAAGTTGGCTGTTTTCCTCCTTTTACAATTGCAGCAACGTCATGTGAAGCCCGAACTTGCCCTGAGCTGCACTTTGTGGTGGGATTCCTGAAGGCCCGACTTCAACACAGGTGGTTCAGAGCATTTGGCGTTGTCCAAATAGAAAGTGGGCTCCCATGTTCAAGGCAAGAAGACCATTTTAACCAGGCTGGGACATAAGGTAAATGGGACTGTTGTCCATCTCTGGCAGCTGCTGATGGACAAGCCTGAGGATCATGAAAAGGCCATTGTTCACAGCCACCCTGACGAAGAAATGCGTGTTGCAGCCAACAGGCCACTTCCATCAGCTGAGCTGACAAATTGGTTTTCTTCTGCTGCAACTTCAGGCCAGCTGCTGCTTTACAGCAAATGCTCTGGACAAAAATACAAGGCATGGCGTTTCCTATTTGGGTACTATCTCTTTGGGCATTATTTGCACTTCCCGATAAGAAACTAATGCTGAAATGCAGCCAGTGTCCCACTGACTGGGAAGCAGGCAGTCTCACTTTAAAGCTGAAAGCAAATGGTGTCTTGTCCTGAAAAAAGCTACGTCTGCAACACACTCGACCCTTTGCACAAATGCCTCAGGTGAATAAAGCTACCTGGTGCTATTACTTTTCTTCTAACTGTCATCTTGTAATGAGTAAGCAAATACCCAGAATAAATATGCTAAAAATAAAACATGGTGGTCTACACACTCACGATTGCCAGAAATTTTAACTGAGGCAGGTAGGGCTACCCTGTGGTGAAGAAGCTGGGAAATATGAATATTTGCCATCTCGCAGATTTTCTGTGATCTTAGGAAAATCTCTTACTCTACTCTTCCTTGGTTTCCTGTCTTAAAAAAAAAAAAAAAAAAAATTACAATAAGAGCGCTCTATGAAGATGCTGAAAGATACACTGGAGACAGAAACATTCAAATACAGGTGATGTCTGTGTGATGGAGAGAAACACAGACACTGTTTTGGATGTGCTTACCTAAAGATAAGCTCACAAATGCACTGACCTGCCATGAAGACTTACCAGCCAGCAGAGCTATTTGTTTGGTGTCACTGTGTGCATAGATTTTTCCCTGAGATTTTTCCCTTTATGTGTCACATAAAGTGGGGATGTGTCAGTTTATGTGGCCTGGGGTGCTCAGAATCAGTAAGATCCAGCTCTCCAGTGTGGGGTGGACATGGCCACAGCTAGCTGGAGTCTGGTTCTTCAGAAGTACTGTAGTCCACCGCTGCTCTTCAGCAGTATTTCCACCACTGGTGTTGCCACTGGGCACTTATTAAGCCCCTTAGCATTGACATCTGTCTTCACAAGGCTCTCGGAGCAGGTAAAAAAAAAAAAATTAAAGGAAAATAAACAACTTCTTTTTTTCAGGTAAGAAATAATTAGTCTTTCTCATGTGTGGCTGAAGTCCTCAGTTAAATTGGGTAGCAGGCAGGGAGGCATCAGTGTTATTTTTTGGATGGTTGATGCATTTACTTTGCAGCTTCTGACAAAGAATTTACAGAACGGCAGTGGGAAAAATCACCTATTTTTCATATAGGGATGTTCATAAAATCCAAGTAATGAATATTAATAATGTTCTGCAAGAGCCTTGGGGGGGGGGAGAAGGTGATGAAGAAACATATCGCAGCATTATTATTATGTTTCTTTACTATACTGAGCATAGTAGACACAGGCTACAAACATTTAACTCTCTGAAACCGGTGCTCTGAGAAATGTTTAATGTGAAAACCGGTGGACTTGAACTAAATTGAAAGGTGGAGATAAACACCAAACTGGAAACTAATTAACAATTTTGCGCTGGGGAGGTTTAGATTGGGTATTAGGAAAAATTTCTTCACCGAAAGGGTTATCAAGCATTGGAACAGGCTGCCCAGGGCAGTGGTTGAGTCGCCATCCCTGGAGGTATTTAAAAGACATGTCGATGTGGTGCTGAGGGACATGGTTCGGGGTAAGTTGGCCGTGCTATGTTAATAGCTGGAATTTATGATCTTAAAGGTCTCTTACAGCCAAAACAATTCTATGACTTTTATTGGTGTTACAGCGCAACGCCGGTGCTTTTTCTCTCCCCAGAATACCTTGGCGAAGGCGCTGTACGACAACAAGGCGGAGTGCTCGGACGAGCTGGCCTTCCGTAAAGGAGATATCCTGACGGTTCTGGACCAAAACGTCATAGGCAGCGAGGGCTGGTGGAAATGCTCCCTCCATGGCAGGCAGGGCCTGGCCCCTGCTAACCGCCTCCAGCTCCTCGCTGCCTCTCAGGCTGTCCTGCTGCCTCCTTCCACCCCCAGCGACTCCGCAGAGTCACCAGCGGGCCAACAAAACATCTACCAGGTTCCCTCCGTCCCCAAGCCTACCGTGTTGTCATCCACTTATGAGAAGATGGAGGGGTGGGTGAAATCTCCCGGGAGGGTCCCCCCCCTGCCTGCCCAAGCCATCTACCAGGTACCAGCCTTGGCCGCGCAGCTGCTCAGTGAAAGGACCCAAAGCTCAAGAAACCAGGTAAGAATATAAGCAGCTGTAAAAGTAACAAATGTTGTTATTAAAACAATCATTGGGAGCGGGAAAATAATAAAGCCTATTGGCCCGAGCATTTCAGTGGAATTTGCAGCAAAGCCATTCAAATAAATGGTGTTTAGGAAACTCCCATCAATTTTACTACAGTTTATAGCATTATGTGAGAAATGCTGCTCTGGGCAACAGATGAGAGTCTCTATATTCTGTAGTCCCTCATTTTTTGACAGTTTAAAGCAGCTGTAAAATAGGGCAGGAAGTAAAGAATATACCATTTGTTTGGAAGAATCTGGAAATGATTTACAAACCTACCCCAAAGTTAAAATAACAAGATGCAGAACTTTCTCCTCTGATCTACAGCATGCATCCATCCAGAGGCCTCTGGGCACATGTGGGGTCTTTGCATCCATCTGCACAGGAAGATGATTTGTAATTACCAAAAAAAAGAAGAAAAAAAAATTCCCTCTTTGCTGTGTGATTGCTGCCTTTGGTTTAGTTGCTGCTATTTCCAGTACCTCAGCAAGCTCAGAGAGCTGCTGCCTCTCTCTTCTGCTACTCGGGGTTGTCATTACGTTTGCACAAAGTAGCAGCACCTACGTTAGACGTGGTGGAGGACACAGGGTTTGGCTGCGTGGCCGGAAGCAGTTCCTCTCCCAGCCTGTTTTTGCTGCTGCTGAGACATTGAGCAGGGTGTACAGGGTGACAGCAGCCACCAGTCCCCCCAGTTATGGAAGGGAATTGCAAACCTGGTTTTCCAGTGTTTCCTCACAGCTGCCTGGCCTCCTCTTTCTCCCTGCTCCTTGCATTGGATGGTCAAGTGGAATGTGTACGTGGGACGTTTGATTTGACTAAATGTTGCATCTGTTGTCTTAACACCAAAAACTTGTGCTTTCTTCAGCATAAAATGAATGGGGAATCTTTTATAATAAAAGGTAAATAGATCAGCTGGAGAGGGGTTTCAAGTGCAAGTTTTTGTTGAGTCCCACGAGCTCCTCAGCCCTGGGTGGCTCTTTAGTCTTTGTATGAAAATCACGTCAGAAACTTTAATTGAAAAGGAAAAGGAAAGAAATTCAGCCCTGAACTATACAGCCTTTAAGGCTGATTTAATGATTAGTTTTGGGGCTCAGTCAGCCAACTTCCCTCCCACCAACGGAGAGGTGCCAAGAGGAAAGTTATGGAAAACAAGGTGCTGATTCCTTCTGTCTCCAAATGGGTGCTGGAAAACAGACAAACTCGGTGCATCTCTGGTGACTGAAACCTAATTTTCAGCACTGCAGCTGCACGTTCAGCCTTTGCATACAGTCACCGTAACTGCAAGCTCAAATGGAGTAACAGCTACAAAAGACCCATTTGCGCTTGCTGTGATCCTATTTCTCCACATTCTTAACCCTAAAGAAGGCATTTGCAAATTGAATGCAAGATTGGTACAAATTTTCCATCTTGTGCCAGCAAATCAGGCTGAAAATACCATGTATTATTCCTTATCTGAACGAATGGGCCAGCAGAAGAGCTCCTTGGCAGTTCCTGTCTCTCTGTCATTTCAGGAGTTTATACCTAAGCCTTGTTTACTCTAAGAGAGGGGAGAAGGCAGAGGGAAAAGTCTTAGCCGGCTTTTATTATTTAGCAGTTCAGGTTTGCAGGAGCTGCCTCTAACACGACGTCACAGCTGTTGCCACACAGCTGTACGCAGTGGTCACAAGCCATACCCAGATGCCCAGGGAGGCTCGGGCTGACCAGCCTGTGCGAGGGCAGAACGAACCGCAGCACTCCGGACTGCCTCCTCTAGATCCTATGGGACAACTGGCAAAGTTCCTGGCATACTCAGCTGTCCTCTGAGCAGCTGGGTAAAGCCACTGTAAGTCTTTGAGGGAACTGATTGAAAGCAATAAAAGAAAAGAAAATCCCTCAAAGCCTGTGTGCTTTCACCCCGTAGAAAAGCCTTGTTGCTTCTTTATTTGTTGCCTAATACGCAGGGCACCTCCTTGCTTTACTATGACTGGAAGTATTTTAAAATAGTTTGTTCTTGAAATGTTAGTGAGATGTGATAATCAGTGAGTTTTCTTTTTGCTATATACTGAGTAAGGTTTGTCTATCTGAAAACAGACCCGGGCTAAGGATGGCTTTCTTGATACCACTTATCTTTTACCCTTTCTGCTCAGTATTTTTTCCTACATCTGTTTGCAAGCAAGATGGCTCATGTCACAGATTGCTGAGGGGGTTAGCGTTCACTCATCCTTCCCTTTCTTCAGATGAGAGCTAGGAGCTTTCACAAAGACAAGCAAGCAGTTGTAAAGCTCAAGTCTTGTTCCTCTACCACATTTCCCCTAAACTTAGTCACTACAACACTTGTTTACACGATGGAGAACACTGCCTCCAATTTTACATAATTTATTGTAACACAGCTGTGTTTCTGTAGGTCAGTAGTTTACAATTCTTCATTTGGAAACTAGCTGTAAAGAGCCAGGCTAAACCCATGCTAAATGAACAAAATTCCATGTTTGGTAGGTTGATTTTTGAAAAAAGTCCTTTCCCAACATTCGTATTTTGGCATCTTAACTAATTGTCCCACAGATATGGTCAGAGCTCTTAAAATGATGTTTTAAGCAAAAGGAGAATTAGTCTGCGATTGACTCAAATAATGTAATTCCCATATCAGAATTCTCTGTTTGTGGAGCTGGACAGGACATCAAGGTAGCTCCTTCCAAATGTGTCAGTTCTTCATAACTACAGAATAATGCACCTCAGCCTGTACCTTTTTGCTGCTCTTACTCCTGCTAAATACGGCCTGACCTAATGGCTCTGTGAAACTGGAGAAGTAGAAATTCCCTTGCTTTCTTTTTTTAGTGGTTCTGCTTTTGTGTAGTCTAAAGATTTAAGTGATAACTGAGCTGGATTTTCTCCAAATCTTTTCCCTCCCTTGGTGCTGGTAAGGCAGATCATCTTCAATTTGTACACACCAATTCTTATCTGAAATAAAGCAGAAATGCTGTCAAAGGAGAATTATGGGGGGAAACTACCATGTCTGCTTGTAAGGTCAGTTCCTGTCTATCACCGTCAGTGAAAAGCTGAAAGGGTTTTATTCACTTAAGAGCAATTACTCTAACAGCGGCCTATTTAACTCATTGAGTTTTCAAAGATGTCCTGAGCTTACTGCTCACTGCAGCTTTCTCATTACTGTTTGTTTTCTGCCTAAAAGCACCTGCTTACTCTCCCGAGAGCATGCCGGGCTTCAGTCCCAAATATCAGGAGTGAAGTGTATGATGTTCCATCCACGCAGTGCCGGGAGTCCTTACTCACACAGGTGAGTCCTGCCGTGGTCGCCCCAACGTAGCTGGCACCCTCTAGGGTGCCTTAAAATCTCAGAATAGATTTTAAGGTAAATGCTTCTGTTTCCCTGTTTGTTTTTTTGTAAAACTTGGTGGAAAACCATATGTTTTTAGGGAAGTTCAAAACCTAAAGCAGATTTCTTTTGAATTTGTTCGATATTTGGAGAAATGTGTCCTAAATTTGGTACACTTCTAATAGACGCTTTCAGTTTTACCATCACTGAGTTCCAGGGCACGGATGAATTCTCAGTATCGGAGCGTCAGCCTCTCTGCCTTGGTTTATCCATCCGCTGTGCCCTGTCTCTGTGTCATTTGATCGGGAAGACTTCAAGATGTTTACAGGAGAGTCATAGTGCATGTACAAAAAGAAACTGTCACCCCCACCAACTGCCTCCTGGGTGAGAAAATGCACGGGATTAGATTGTGTAACCGTGACGCACTTGGGGTAAGAGCAACACGTTGATTGCATCTGCCGCTGAAGCGTCCTGTTACATGATCTTGCTCTTGATACCGTGCTTCCCTGGGGGAGAGTGAATGTCGCCACATTTCCTCCACGCTCACCGCAGCCTGTGCAGGTCACCAGGACGGGACAGACACCAGGCCCCAGCCCCATCACCTACCATGCGAAGGTGCGTGCAGGGCTGGAGCGTGTCCATGGAACCTCCCCGCACATCTCGCCCTCCTCGGCAGCACCTGCCAGTGCGAGGTTGAACCCCCGCTAATTCATTTATTGTCCTGTTACCCACGAACTTCTTTGCGTTCCCCACTTTGTTGTCCAAGTGGGGTGATCCCTGCTCAGAGCCAAAGCCAGGCGTGTAGGTGGCGGCTGCCTGGCACCACCTAGTGCCCACCGCCCTCCTGTGCAGCGCTATGGCAAGGTGCTCCCGCAGCTCTCCAGCGGGTTGAGTTTGACCCAGGACGTCCCACCTCGGAGCTACGTGCCGTATGGTCCCAAAGCCTTTGACTCCACCGAAGTTTTCAATGGGGTCTAAAAAGGATTGAAGTCAACCTGTCAGTTTTTTTCCCTTTGACCAGAGCGGTGCCACTCCACCCACTGCACGAAAGGGCTCCGTGCTGGTCAGATCCACCGAGGGTTTCCAGGAAGAGCAGAAGCAGCTTTACAACATCCCGTCCAGCCCAGAAAAGGCAAGAGCTGTTATCCAGAAAGACTCACCAGTGGGCAATGTAAGTAAGACTCGTCGGACACGAGAATAATCTCTCCTTGCTATGATGCTGGGCATGTGTGCTGAACCTCCCTCAAGATGATTGTGGAGATAAGACCAGCACATCTTCAGTAGTACTTTGTCCTTCATCTTAGAGAGACAAATCCTACCTGGCTGCTGGGTAGTCAGGGTACCTACCAGAACTAGGAGTTACTGCTGTGTTTGCATTTGCTTTTTAGACTGCAGGCAACAAGATCTCTTGCCTTAGTTCCTTCTTAAGACAGTGTGAAAAGCAAATTGAATACCCCACATTCTCAAATGCCTTTTTGGAATATTTAAGCAGAAAGAGACTAACCGACCCCGTTCCATGCAGCACTCTCCTGCCACCTTTTTTGGGAGTGGAGCCCACCTAGCTTTGGGGAGAGGAGGGGGGCGAGGTCAGGCTTCCCATCTCTGTTTGACAAGTACCATCCTCGAAGAAAGGGCTGATCTGAAATTCCACAACAAAGAAAACTCATCGATGGGAACTCTTTATTAGTTGAGTGCTAAATGTTTCAGGTTTCCTGCATGGCTTCAGGATCTGAGAGAATTTTGACAGGTTCCTTTGCACACATGCCCAGGGTTAAGGTGCGGGATCTCTGGGAAGACCGTCCCAGCATAGGAAATCTGAGGCTTCTGGGTTTTGTGGACTTAAAGAGAAGTGCTGAAGGCTTATGGCTGCCCCATAACTGGAGAAGCCAGTCTTGCACAGTCTGTTCAGCAGGGACACCGGGACTGGTGCTAACTAGAACTGGGGCACTGGCATATCAGCAATTGCTCGTTGAAGCTGGCGTTCCTGACATCCTCATGGCTGTTGGCAATTGTACTGACCAGCTGCAACAGCCTGGGAGCAGATTTCCTTTCAAAGACACGGTTTATCGTTGTTTCCAAAATCACATTTTCTAACAATCCTTTTTTCATGGGAAATTTGGAAAACTCTGGCTTTGGTTGTAAACAGCCGGGTCTGGGCTCCCCTTCTCACACATGTTTTCTGCAGATGGGGGAGCCGGACCTGGCCAGTTCTTTCTAAAATTATTGCGTAGCGGTATCTTCAGTTGTTTCTTGTTCCTGCACCCTCCTGTAGCTCCTTGCACTCCCTCATGCTTGTGCTTCGTCCTTGTAAGGCATCGAGGTGTGATCTGTCCTGAAGTGCCTATTAGTATTAATCTTGATTTTCTTAGACGAAGAAGTGGTCCTGCACTCGCATTTTCCAGCTTATAGACTTCAGCTGTGCATACACGTATTTTTAAGGCATTGGGCAAAATCTGTATCTGTCTTAGCAAACCTGTACCAAGTAATAATTTAAACTTATTGTAGTTATTTGAGAATGGTCAGCTGTGTCTGTTGGTGATTTATATTTTTGTCAGGGTATGAATGTGGGTGGGGATACTGGGAAATCAAGGGTGTTCTTATGCAGAGGCTAATAAAGTCTTAGCTCCTTCGCTCTGTAAAGCTGTGTTTAATGTTACCTGCTAATAAACTGGCATTTCACTATTCTTGTAGCCATTTCAGAAAACTATGGAAGTTTCCCACCCCAAAGGAGTTGGGGGAGAGCTCACAGATTTCAGTTGTTGGGGACGCTGCTGTATGATTTAATCACCTGTGCTCAAAATAGTTTAGCTTCATAAGTGCAACCTCTGCATTTTAGAAAGAAAATTAAAATTATGGGCTAGCCTTTTTGTGGTGCAGTTCCACTGACATTACTGGAATTGCATACATTTGCATGCTCTGAAAACTGTTTTGTTTCCTATTTCCTGTATAAAGCACTGCTTATAAATCCTGTGTGCTCTGTTGCAGTTATATGATGTCCCTCCCAAAAGAGAAACTGATGTTTCTGAAAATGAATCTCAGAAAAAGTTCTGGGGCCATTACAATACCTTGCCAAATCCTCGAAAGTCAGAATGGATTTATGATATCCCAGTGTCACCTGAAAAAACAGGATTAAAAAAAAAACCTACTGGCCATTCCTTGGAGAACCAGGTGCTGTATGATATACCACCCGCCAGGTATAAGGGGTTAACAACAAATACTGAAGCCAAAGTTGTAAATCCACAATTATATGATATTCCACCAACACAACGGAAACTAACACTTCCGGCTATCCATCTTTATGATGTTCCGTCCTCACGAGATGTGCTCCTTTTGTCACAAAACGGTAGCTGTGATGTAACCCCAAGTCTCCTGGCTCCAAAGGCTGAGAATCAGATCTCTGAAGAGAATGTTTATGATATTCCAAAAGGTTTGCCCACCACTTTGCAGTCCAAGAAAGAGATGGAAAAAACCAGCAATAGTTCTGGAGAACAAGCATACAGTACTCCTCCACCACTCTCAAGAGATGCCAAATTAGAACAAGACAGATTATCTGTTTCTAGTGTGGACAGCAGAAGCAGCACATTCTCTACATCCTCAAACTCTTCTTCTGAGTCTTTTTCTACATCATCCTCAGAAGAGCCTGCCAAAGAAATTAAACTGGAGCTTGACGTAGCCATAGAGACGCTGACTAGATTACAGCACGGCGTATCCAGCTCGGTTGCGAGTTTAATGATCTTTGTGAGCAGTAAATGGAGATTACGAGAGCACCTAGAGAAAAGCATTGAAGAAATCCACAGAGCAGTCGATCACATAAAAGTATCACTGGGAGAATTCTTGGCCTTTGCTCAAGTTGTAAAGGTAAATGCCTCTTACCTCACTGATAATAACCTTCAGATCAGAATTAAAAAACAGCTAGAAATACTTATGAACTCATTCAAAATCTTAACAGAATCGAGAGAAGCTCTAAACGACTGCAAGTGGTCACTAGAGGCTTTGGTTCTCAGGAAACCTCAGAACAACCCAGATGATCTTGACCGCTTTGTTATGGTAGCCCGCACGATTCCAGATGATATCAAGAGGTTTGTATCGATCATCATTGCCAATGGAAAGCTGCTCTTCAGAAAGAATGAGAAGGAGCAAGAAATGAAGCAATCAAAAGCGAACCCAGAATACAAAATGGCAAAACAAATCACAGTGCCAAGAAGAATAGAAATAGATTCGCTTCAAAGAAATACTTCCAATAAGCCCAACCAAAGTCAAGTCTCTTCTGAGAAACCGAAAGAAAATGCCCCGGAGGACTGTGATTATGTTCAGTTACAGGTGAGTATAACCAGATTTTACTATCTATACTCTCGATTGTTTGCTTCTATCTTCAGGCAGCCAGCCAGCACTCAGAAGAGATTTTTAGTTTGCCCATTTAAATTCAGTCGAGAGCCAGCTTTTAGCTGGGAGTTAGCAATTTGTTTCTTCTCTTTTGACTAGCAGCTCTTTTCTTGCCGGTACATTTTGTTTGTTTGACGTGACTATCCAAGAGAATGCTAACTTTCTAACTTGAGGTGTACTAGAAAGCATCCTTTCAGAGAAAACTTAGATTTAACACATTAACTCTTATTGTGAACTATCAGATTTATTTGTTAGAATAATTGTTGTTGTTTGTTAGAATCATTCTCCTTAGAATCACCAAAATGTCTATTAAGAATATAACTCTCTTGGTTTCACAAAGAAATGCTGGCTTGTCCTTCGAATTTAGGAAATGTTCTGTTGATGTCGGTTTCAGTCTTAGATCTTTCAGGATCAGACACTAAATTTTTAGTAGGAGAAAAACTACAGTTACTTCTTATAAATGTATCATTGTTATCTGTGGCATGAAGCCTGCATAGCAAATAGTTGTTTCCCCCTGAAATAAGAGTAAAACACATTTAAATTTTTATGTAAAGCGTTTCAACTTTGCTTTCATTTTGATTCGTAACAGGCACAGAAAATCATTTCAGGTAAAGAAGTAGCAAAGAAGAGTACAGATTCAAAACCAAAGGTATTTCTGATTTTGAAAACTATTACTTATGAGGACTTGTAGTCCCTGATTTCTGTGCTTGCTAAAATTCAAAATAATTTGCATTTGGACACACATATCTATACCTAGAGATCTGTTTTGTTTCCTCAGTTAATTTTCCCCAGAACTAGTTCGTAGAATTACTACTGAAAACCCGTGCAAAACATTTATTTTCCTCAACTGTAACGAACCACTCTAGTTTAAAGCCATAATACGTATTTGCTTGCCTTTGTGTATCATTTGGCATAAAGCTGTGAGAGTTAGTATGTCAAAATATCTTGCCAGGTACTGGTATGGGGATTGACTCTCTTGTTATTGTACAGTTTTAATCATTCATGACCCTCATGAAGTCAGCACCATTACAGATCAAGTCTGAGAGCTTGAAGGCCGGACTGTCTAAAGGATTGATGTTTAGCTACAGCACTTTGTGTGCTATCCATTAGTAAAATTGTATTCGGTGAAGTTTAAGGATTTAAGGCAATTGGGAGAAAATACCACTTTGAAGTCCAATACTTTATGGAAAGAGAAATGATTGTAACAGACTCCTGGGCCGGGGCAATTTGGAGACTATTAACTAACAAAATTCCCTGTAAGCGAAAAACCATGTGAAGAATACAGGGTAGTGCAAATAAACAGTTTGATACCAAGCTGAGTCCATTTTTTTTAACCTTTTTCCAGGTTTTGCCATCTGCTAAAATGACTGTCATTCAAAGCAAGCAGGACTCTGCAAAGAAAATCGTTCTCCCTGAACATTGTAAGCTGTGTTTCAGTGCGCTTCACAAGGCAATCGGTGTATTTACTAATAGTCTGAGCAACAACCAGCCACCTGAAGTCTTCATATCCCACAGCAAATTGATCATTATGGTGGGACAAAAGCTAGTGGATTCTCTCTGCCAGGAAACTCAAGAAAGAGATGCTCGGAACGACATTCTTCACAGCAGCAGCCGGTTTTGCAGCCTCTTGAAGAATCTGGCCCTCGCCACAAAAAATGCAGCAATACAGTATCCAAATGCAGATGCCATGAGGGAACTTCAGGATCAAACTGAGGAGCTGTCTAAGTACGCACAGCAGTTTAGAGCAATGATGGAATGAAAGACGCTTGGCTGGTTTTACACGTTCTCCATTGTTTTTGCTCCTTTGGCATGTGGCAGCCAAGGGGGACAAAAGCAGCTTGGTGACACCAAGTGAGTCACCTCTAAGAGCTCCTGCTCTTCCTTGGGTGCTGGTGCTTTTTTAGCAGGTGAAGATCCACATAACAGCAGATGCAGAAGAGGATTTGCAGAAATAAATCTGTACTTTCTTCTCCATTGTTCAGATCTTGTCTGGAAATGTCATCATCTTAGTGGCCAGGCAGGAATTTTTGCTGTGTGTTAGAGCAAAATTATTTTTTAATTTCTACATAGGTCAAATAAATACCTTTACCTTTTTATTTCCTATTCGGGTATGTAAAGTCTCTCTTTAAATTTCGCTGCACAATGTTCTGTAACTTACGATATCCAATCATCAATTGTTTCCTGAGGACTTTACTCAAAATTTGTAATTACAAATTTTTTTTTTTTTTGAAACAGCTGTAAAGCTAATTTTTGTTTTTAATATACAAATGCGATGAGTGTATTCCAGGACAGAATCTGGCAGGTACTACACATAGCCTAGAGGTTAATGGGAGACACTCCAGCTGGTGTCTGAGCACAGAGGAAAACTGACTTGGAGGAGTCCTGGGTCCCAGCAACTCTACGGGGAACACGCCTCAGTCGTCCTCTGTCGCGGCCTGAGCAGTTCAGAGCATTGCTCCAACTGAAAAAGAGTTTATTTTAGTCACCAGGTACGCGGAGGCTTTGGACAAGCTGGAAAGGTGGTGGCACAGTTTCTTGCCGGGCTGCCCAGGGCTCCTCAGGCTGGCCGTTGCTGCCTCCGCCTGTGTAGCTCATTAACTTTATCCCCAAGTTTGCTGGATCTGAAATCCAACGATGATGAAGGCCCTGTAACCGCCCAGGTAGAGTGTTTGTATGCCTGTGTTATTTGTGTTTTTCCTCATTAACTTATTTTAAAGCTTATATCTCAAATGTCAGAGTCTGGCCTTTCTTGGCAACGTTGTACCTGTGACTTTGCCGTGAAAATGGATGATTAGTTTTGTGAATAGTTAATTTGCACTGTGACAGCACTCACGGCATATCTGAGGAAAAAACGGGCTCCCTCCTCTTCCCCGTTTTATGTTTTCTCTTAGCACTCACCATGTTTTATACCGTTATTTAAATGCTGGCATTTGTAAATATTACTGTTTGTGCAGTTCAGTGCAGAACTGCATTTCACCTTGGCTTTGTGTACCTTCTGTATTAAAATCACTTTTGGAATGACTGAGCGTTTGCAATCTGCCCTCGTACCCACCGACATCCCCCACCCCTCACTGACCCCCGCCTCAGCTGCTCGGGGCCGAGGGCGGGAGGTGTCTCCTGAGCGTCGCCCAGGCCGCAGCCCAGCCCTCGCCCGCCCGGCCCGGCCCGGCCCAACCCGCCAACGCCTCATTTGGCCCTAAATCCCCCCAAAACGGGTATCCCGCGCGGCCGTGCCTCACAGCGCCGCGCGGGGGCGCTGCGGTCCCTCCTGCGCGCGGTGGCACGTTCCGCGTCGTCCCCCCCCCGGCACTGGCCTGATGGACTCGCCCGCCCCGCCCCGCCCCGCCGCCGTTGTTGTTGCCCTAGCCCCGCCCCCAGTCGGCTGGTTGCTAGGTAACACCGATGACGTGCTCAGCGCACGCGGGAAGTACTTCCCTTCCGCGGGGGGAAGCGGAACCGGAAGTGTGGCGCTGCGGGAGGCGAGATGGGTTGCGATGGGGGCACCATCCCCAAGCGGCACGAGCTGGTCAAGGGACCCCGCAAAGTCGAGAAGGTGGGAGGGGGCGGCGGCGGCGGCAGCGGGGTGGGGCTGTCGGGCCGGGCCCTGACGGGGAGAGGCCCCGCAGGGGCCTGGTCGGTCCCGCCCGTCGCGGGGCGGCTGCGAGCCGGGCCCGGCGCTCCTGGCGTTGGCGGCGCGGGGGAGAGCGCCCTTCTGCGCGGCGCTGGGGCGCTGTGCGGGTCCCGCCGCGGGGTGGCTGTAGCTGTGGCGCTGCTGGCGGCTTCGGTTGAGATCCCTCTGTCTTCTGGAGGGCTTTCGGGGCGTCAGTCGTTCTGCTGAACGCGCGGGGTTTAGGGGCCGCCTTCACCGAGGGATGCGGTGTCTCCTGCCGACACTTTCGGTGGGTTGTTTATAGTGTGGCCAGTTGTTGAACGTGGCCGTTTCTGCATTCTGTCTGCTTCCGTTCGCAACGGTGCTTGGGCCGTCCCTTTGGCATGTTCAAGGATGTTTTATGTGTCTGCGGCCAGGCTGGACGGGGCTTTGAGTAACCTGGTCTAGTGGGAGGTGACCCTGCCCATGGCAGGGGGGCTGGAACTGGATGATCTTTAAGGTCCCTTCCAACCCAGACTATTTTCCGTGGTTTAGGGTAATGAATATACAGTGGCATCGCCTGTGTGGATAGGGGGATAAAGATGAGGAAAAACCTTACAGCAAGCAGCAGAAGACTTGGGCAACTTACACTTACTAATGTAAAACAAGTAAATAAAATCTATTTCTTCCTCAAAACTGACTGTTAGAGTAGCTGTGAACTTCAGCCTTTCTTTTATGGCCTCACATGTCATAAAATTCATGTGTTTAGACTGGAGCTTCAGGTGCGTCCCCACATTTGCTTTTCTTGTTGTCCTGTTCCTTACAGGTAGCGGAACTGGTAGTTAACCAAGCAGGGGTGAGATGTAGAACTGGAGAGAAGAGGGTAGTGGAGAACACGTGAAGAGCAAAAAAGAATAAAGAGAGAAGGGGACATGTGAAAGTGGCAAAAAATAAAAAAAACCCCAAGTTAAAGTTAGGAAGATAGGCGCTAAGATGCAGAAACACGTTCTGTAGATAGAAGTAAACCCTCAAAACTGATCATGAATTTTGCTAAAGTTATTTTATGGAGTAGCTTTGAGTGCAGAAAGTAGGCTTGATGAGATTCCTGGGGATTTGATTAATGCTTCAAGTATTACTTGATTTTAAGTTTTAAATAACTTGCAAATATAAAAGTTCTTTTTAAATGACAATTTATTTCTTTTTCTTCAGGTTGACAAAAATGCTGAGTTGGTGGCAAGATGGTACTACTGTGCTCTGAGTCAAGAGAAGTTATGTCGGCCAATTGTAGCCTGTGAGCTAGGCAGGTATGAATGTTTCCATATAGACTGCTATATTAAAAGGTACTAATTTACGAATAAAAGAAAATTATGAGACTCAAATATGACTGTAAAAATTTTATGTTACAGGCTGTATAATAAAGATGCTATCATTGAATTTTTGTTGGACAAGTCACCTGATAAAACTCCTATGGAAGCTGCATCACATATCAAGAGCATTAAGGTAAACAGGTTGTGTCTAATGTTGAAGAGTGTCATGAAAGTTAAAACATGCTACAAAACTTCATTTTGGTTGTGTTCTTACTACATACTAAAAGTGCTACATAGAGCAAACCACAGGGAAAAAAATCTTAGGGAATGTTATCACGGCTCAAAAATCATATAGTAAACCGCTTATGGGTTGCATTTTTATTTTTCAGAATGTAACAGAACTAAACCTTGCAGATAATCCAGCTTGGAGTGGTGATAAAGAGAGTATAAAAGGTGACAAATATGATGACATCCAGTCTGCACGCTTTATATGCCCTGTGGTGGGATTGGAAATGAATGGAAGACATAGGTCAGTAAGTTTATGGATTTTGTTTTTAGAAGCGAGTACTATGCTAAACTGAATATAAAGCAGGAAAAAAATGTTTGAATCTATAATGTTGCAACTCGTGTACTTACTCAAGCCTTTGTGGGGAATATTTGTCCTTGTTTCAGAAGGGAGGAGTTCAGCAGACTACTAAATGTCCCTTTACTTAATTTTCAAGAGGAAAGATAAAACGTTAACCCTTTCCTAAATGGATTTATATGTATAATAAAGGGTGACAGGGCAATGTTTGCAGAGGAAAACATGACTAAAAGTTGTTTGGGGGTTAAACCACAGGAAATTGGCATGGGCAAGCAGAGGGAGATTGGATGAGACCTCCCGTTGTGTCACATGAAGCAATTCTACCTCTCCCTGTGTTAAGATCGGAATGGAGATGGATTGTATGTCTATTCTAGTTCTGCAATAGTATTGGTTTTTATTTTTTTTAATTGGACTAAGGAAGGATATTTCTTTGCATCCTGGTTTGGGCAAATTAGTTACTTCTTTTTCTGGGCATGTTAACCCTGATGAATGAGAAGAGGCCGGGTTCGCAACTTGGTAGTTGTGAAGTATTTCTTCTTCCAGAGAGTGACTAGCCCGGTGATAGTCATGTGGAATTAAAGAGAGAACCTGAAAAGTAAACCCATTTTTACCAGAGCCACCTTAGTATTTTTTTAGTTCAGTTGAGGGTGATAGAGATGAAAGGATTGATAGTAGTTCCCAGGAGAGGGAGATGGCATGGACTGTTTGTGTAATTGCTTCATGCGGTCTTACAAGAATCTTCCATGTGTGCAGAAAAGACATAGGAGGACAGACCCTGGCTAGGGTTGCTTGTGACGGCTTTGCTGGAGAGTTTGACTTGGAGTAAATGAAATGAATAAGCTTGGTGGAATGTGGAACCATTGAAATAGTGTAACTTTAAAGCAAAACAGATTATGGTGATGATTCCAGAGAAGCCTGTGTAAAGCAAATGTACAAAAACACCTCAAGAGCTTCTGCTTTGCTAAGATCCTCTAAAGAGATTGTCATAAACCTATGCTGAATTGTACAGAGAGTGTAATAACAAATATTTGTTGTGGTTTAATGTACCCAATATTTTTAATTCGATTCTTACATTGTGTAAATTGGTAAGTACCTCCTTAATTGTGTTGATACCTTGGTCAGCTGCAAGAATTTGTAAAGAGAAAGTTAGCTGTGTCCTGGTAGCCCATTGCAGTGTTGTTTCTGTGTTAAATCAGAACTGCACGTGGCTTTTTAGACAGGGTTTCTTGAAGACGATTCTATGTCTTGTCTTTTCTTTGAAGGTTTTGCTTCTTGAGAAACTGTGGTTGTGTGTTCTCTGAACGTGCTCTCAAAGAAATTAAATCAGAAGTTTGTCACAAGGTGAGTTTTTCTTCAGCTTTAGTAGCAGTGGGGTCACATGTATCTGTGGAGGTCATATAGATATAGGTACATACGTGTGTGTATATATACAATTGCATTCACATCCACTATGGTAAAGTATGTTATTATCTGAATGTGCAAATTGAAGTGGAACTAGTAAAAGTTCTGTTTTCTCTTGACCTGCAGTGGTCCCATATGGTCTTTTTAATAAAAAAGTGTAGTTGTAAGAATGAGTATTTTTGTTCAGCCAGCTTGATTTTGCAGTAAGTACTCAACCAAATATTTGAAAAAATTAAATTTGTAATAACTTCAGTTTAAAAAAGGGTGATTGTTTTTGGTTTGGGGTTTTGGGTGTTTGGTTTGGTTGACTTTTTTTCCCCGAGTGCATATGGTTTGTGTTTTATCAGTGTCTGCTCTATGTGTTTAAACTGAGTACGTTTTCAGGTTGTTTTGATCTCTGTATTCTTAAAGGAAATTTGCTGTTGTCTGGGGTTTTTTTAGCAACTATTCATAGAATTTTCAGCAATTATATGAATTACTCTAGAAAATACTGCCTGCATTTCATTTTACAGTGCTGATTTGATCTTGTTACATCAGTTTCTTTGTAGCTAGGGGCAATGCTGAAAGTTGCAAATGCTCTATTTTTTTCCTATCACTCCGTTTATTATCACTAAGATTTGTGATGGTAGTTGCCACATTTAGGCAGAGTGATTTTTTTTTTTTACTCTTTTTTTTTTTTTTCAAGTGAACACCCTGACATTTGATAAAACATACAGTATATTTGTGTTAAACAAGACCTGTGAAGGAAAAACTTTCTTGGTAGGAAGTTGTTGCAGGGGATGTGCAATACTGTTACTTGGATTTAGCCTCCTATTACTGCATTCAGTGCTAATTTTGTTCTATAGAATACTGGTTTAGTCCTAATAGCTCTGCTTTCCTGTTGCCAGACACTAATTTATTTTTAATGAGGTTTTTTTGTTGCATCTGAATTTTTGTTGATAGATGGATGTAACTTGATTATTAAACGCAGGAATGAGATGTTTTGTCCGTGGTTTGGCCAGTCTGATAATCTTACAAGAACTAAATGAATCCCACATGTTTTCTGGAGTTTTAAAATAATCAGTATTTACCGTAACCTCATATTTGCATGCAACTGTTTTCAGATACATAGGATGCTTCTAAAAATAATGAAGTGGATATAATATACTAGTTTGTCATCTTTTCATTATTGGATTTTGGTGCACAGAGACAGTGGTAACCAGCTGGGAGAACATGTTTCAGTCCACATTTCCTTTGATTACGGTCTAAGAGGGATTTGGTAGATTTTTTGATCTATACTGGTGACATTCTCATTCTGCATTGAGAATCAAGAAGGGAACCAGAACCCTTCTAAATAGGATCATGGGAAACTTGTTGCTGTGCTTTCTGGTAGCTAACAGTTTATTTATATCCAAAGCATCAATTAGCAGCATTCCCTCAGCACTTTCTAGCTTTACGCAGCAATGGGGCGTGTAGTAAAATGAACTAGAACTAATGAAGAAGGAAAAAAATAAAGTGCTGTGTATCGTACATATGCTAGGATTAGAAAATTTTTATTAATAAATATAATCCTCTTCTGATATATACTCTACCAAAATGCAAAAAACTTTTGAAGTACAGAATGTTTGACTCTTGTGGTTTGCCGTACGTGTTTCTACCGGCACTAATTGTTGTGTTTTAAGAATTACAATGTGGTTTTTTAACCAAAATCTAACTTACGGGATCCATGTGGGCCACAGCGTGGTGTTTTTTTCATGGCCTTGACACCTTCTGTCTGTCAGTATGTGCCCAGATGCTGGTCCCTGTGTGCCCCTGCCACTTCTGGGTGCGCAGAGACATTGTTATGTGACTCTGGAGAGTGATATGATAAGAGTAGTTCAAAAAGAATAATCCTGTATTTGCTTGCTTACGGTGTATTCAGTCTCTCTTCCCAGCTAGCGGAATCTGTGTTTTCACCTCATCTCAGGGGATGAGGTTTATAGCACGGGTGTAAACTGGAAAAGTGTCAGTCTAGAAGCTGTGTGGCGGTTCTCTTCCCCACTACTGTGAAATTCAAGAAAGCTCTTTCAAAACAAGCTATTCTTGTGTATCAATTTCACTTAGGAGCCTACAGAGCAGTCTTGATAGTCTGCTCAACTGTAAACAGCAAGTTTCCCACAGGGCCTTGTTCAACAGATGCTGTGATGATGCAGTGAAAGCGTTCACCAGAGAATACAGGTACCCAGCAGCCCAAACGACAGTTCTGCGCTCCTCGCCTTCACGCTCGTGTACTTTAAACTAGATCATCTCAACTGGGTAACAAACATATTTATATGCTCCAAGATACCTATCGCAAAATGTTGTGCTTCATGAAACTAGGAAATTACTTGCCTGTGCTCAGAGCAGAGGATTACTTCCTTCCCAGGCCTTCTGGCTTGGCTCGTGGGAATGCTTACCACTTTGTGGGAAGTCCCACAGACAGTTGTGTCACTGCTCAGTTTTCTTCTCAGGTGGTTGGTTTTTTTTCTTTTGTGGCAGCTCATACAAGAAATAGAGCTATCCATTTGTCCAGCAACAGGCAGATCACAATAATTGTTAGGAAAAAATTGAATGAATATGCAGTTTTGTTTAATTCAAGGAAATGGAAAACCCAAAGATGAAGAGTTCAGCATTACCTGGTTTATCTCGACAGTACTTGCTGTAGTACTAGATTTGAAAGGCTTTATGGAGTCTTGGTACAGGGAGGATGAAGCAGTCTCTTTCCAAAAAAACCCCATATTTGGCCTCAATAGACATATTATATGAAGAGCTAGCAATATTAAATATATGTATTTATCTGCTTTTACTGGAATTGTTAAAATGACTGCACTGGTACTAGGGAAAGACGCAAGAATGTGAGAGGAAACTGTCATGGACGGAAGACCTTTAGTAATTGATGTGTGAGGACTTTTTCTAAGTGACCTATCTCCCTTGGAAGTAAACTCTTCTTTCTCGCTTCGCACCTTAAGTAGCAGTGTACTGAAGGATTCAAGTTAAAAAAATAACATTAAAACATGAAAACTCCAAGGCAAACAAACAGTCAGACACTGTAGCAGTGTTGAGAGAAAGAGAGAGATTGCCTCTTATTACCTGAATGGTAAATGGTTTGAACTGTCCTGCTAAAATATAAAACTCCCTGGCCACAGATTTTTGAAAGAGCAATGGGAATTTTTTTAGTGATGGTTTATGTTGGGAGAGCAAGCTTGTTAGACGAAGTGCTTGGGACAAATTTTGAAGCCTCTAACTGTTTAGACTGAAAAGGGTTGAAAAAGAGCTTTGTCTAAAACAGCAACTTATGAATACAAATAAACCTTGTGGTACCTTTTTACACTGAAGTGTATTTTGTTTGAGCCATGTTTTTGAGGTTTGGTACAGTAAGAAGAGAAGATGTAAGCTATCAGTACTAAGTCACATGCTAAAATGTGCACAACAGGACCCTCAATCAGTAGAAAGAAAAACAACTTTACTTTCAGATAAGAGAGTTTGGTGATAGGTGTTCTGTAGCAGAAGCCCTGAACATCAGGAGTTTTCTGCTGCCTCCTGCTTGCTGTTCTTCAGGAAGAATTGTATGTGACATGGAAATTGTCAGTGTAAAATTTGTGCTTTTGAATAGGATGTTCTCACCCATTGCTGTGTTTAATTCTCCAACAGACTGCTAAAATTAAAAGAACAAGCAAGACTGTTTCTACTCACTGTTCTTGTATTTGATGGGACCTTGAAGACTGTAAATTGGTGCTAATCTGCATTGATCTGTAGATTTTGGTGAGGACCAAAGTGATTAAATGTTTTGGAACTTCTGCTCTAACTGGCTTCCTGATTCTTGCATGGGCAATCTTTGGTGCCTTCTCATTTGGAAGTCTACTATTGGACAAAAATTATGGTTTTAGAAATGATAGAATAAAATAATTACCTGGCAGTGTATTTATAGTGTCTATTTAACCTCACTTTTGCAGGGTTAAAAAAGGCAACATTAACAATTCTTAATGTTGACTCTCTTGTCTAAGAAGTTGGTGTAATAGTATGGCAGAGGGAGTTTGGAGACAGGGTGGAGGTTATTGAATCTGCGGTAGAAGTCCTGCTGTGAGTTCAGGTACTCACTCTGGAAAGTTAAGCACAAGATTACATTTTAAAATGTAATTTCTTGTACCACTTTAAGATTTATTTTGCAATTGTTTTCAGAGTCAACAGACTCTAATACTCACTTGAAATAGTAACCTAACTATTAAGGTCTGTGCCATATTAAGACACTTAATCAAACGTTTAAGTAAAATACAGAGCTGTTGAACACCTGCCTTGGGCTTTTTGAAACAGAAATTATGCACGCATCTTTCAGATACAGCGTTTACGTGTGTGCAGCATGTTATAGAGCATAGTGTTTCCTCGAACAAGGTCACATTGACACTATATGCTCTTTGATCAACAGTCACCAGAAGTTAGTAAACGTTGGTCGCCAAGATCTAAAAGTTGTGATCGATCTACTCGTAACATGATAATGCATATAGAACTTAGTGAAGTTCTATATGCATCTTATGTATGTTTAAATGCTCTCAGCTTTCATGGTTTTACTACTTGATTTTTTTACTGTTGTCAGAAGTAAAAAATCTTTCAAGAATATAGTGTGGTTATGGTCACTCAGAATAATGAGTAGAATACTGTTTCTTAGTGATTGAGAATGGGGTGGTTTGATTATGATTTTCCTGGGGGTTTTATATATAGAATCACAGAATTGCCTAGGTTGGAAGAGACCTTTAAGGTCATCGAGTCCAACCATAAACCTAACGCTGCCAAAAGCCACCACTAACCCATGTCCCTCAGCACCACGTCTGCCCAGCTTTTAAATACCTCCAGGGATGGCGATTCCACCACTGCCCTGGGCAGCCTGTTCCAATGCTGGATAACCCTTTTGGTGAAGACATTTTCCCTAATATCCAACCTAAACTTCCCCTGGCACAATTTCTCTTGTTCCTATCACTTGTTACTTGGGAGGAGAGACCAACCCCTCTGGGCTACACCCTCCTTTCAGGCAGTTGTAGAGAGCGATAAGGTCTCCCCCTCAGCCTCTTCTCCAGGCTGAACAACCCCAGTTCCCTCAGCTGCTTCTCAGGAGATTTGTGTTCCAGACCCCTCACCAGCTCCGTTGCCCTTCTCTGGACACGCTCCAGCACCTCCATGTCTTTATTGTCGTGAGGGGCCCAAAACCAAACATTGTATTCAAGGTGGGACCTCACCAGTGCCGAGTACAGGGGGAATCACTGCCCTAGTCCTGCTGGCTGCACTAGTCCTGATACAGACCAGGGTGCTGTTGGCCTTCTTGACCTCCTGGGCACACTGCTGGATCATCGTTTTTGCTCATTTTCTGCCGGGCAACTTTCCAGCCACTCTTCCCCATGCCCGCAGCACTGCATGGGTTGTTACCCAAGTGCAGGACCCAGCACTTGGCCTTGTTGAACTGTAACACTTTGTTTAAAAAATCCTTTAAGGAAAGGAGGATTGTGCTCCTGTGCTTTTTCTGGATTAACATGGAATTCTATTCCTGGATTAATTTGAATTCTATTTTAAGNTTATGTTTCTTGTTGCGGGGGGGGGGGGGTTGTGCAGATTTTATTTTTTTTTTCCAGTTTGACTGGTTCAGTTTCTGCAAAACAAGCTCATGTTATATAGGACCTTGTATTGAATTTATCCTTTTAATTCCCTTCAGAAGTGAGACACAACAATTGTGCTGAGTAATGGTGAAGACAGGTGAAAGGTAGATACTGGATTTGCTACAATGATGGTAATGAGGAATGTTCCATTCACATTTTAAAGGACAACATGGCGTGGATAAATGCTGGCAGTGCCCTGTAATGGATTGGGTGTGGTTTGGATAGAAATTAATTATGAATATTGCTATGATTAATACATGCCAGAGACCCATTAGCTTCAGTAATGGTTTTCTGAGGGAGTCTCAACAAGCTTAGGGTGTGATGATACTGCATGGCTTTTGTTTGTTTGTTTGTTTATTTCCCTCCATTAAAAAGCATCTCCAGCAATATTTATCCACAAATTCTGGATTATGAGTGAAACTGAGTACAGGCCTATGGGTTGAGTTTGTAAGTTTCTCTAAATAAATAGGAACCAGATGGTCTTTCTTTAGGTTAAAGTTCATTTGAAAGAAATTATGTTTCCAAGAAACTTGTGTGGGAAAATGAGCAGTACAGTTCCAGGAACCTGGGAATAAGTTTGTAATAAGAAACTTTCACGTTCTATTGTTAGGTCATTTGTTGATTCATTTGATTTTTTGGAAAAAGCACTTAATCTGTAAGTCAGTTTTCCTGCGAAAACTGAATGATATTTTGGGTGCACATTGAAGCTTACTTGTAAATTGAAATTGCTCCTAGACATTTAGTTATAATTTGTAGTTTCTGATCAAGTAAGATGATAAGTAACATGACGTATTTTTATTAGTTCCCATCAGAATTCATGCAAAATAATTGCGAGTTTATTTGGATTTACTGGAATGAAACTTTAATCTGCACTCTTGCCAAAATACTTCCAAAGGAAGATGAATAATTTGGAATGACTTCTCACGATTCAGGTTTCTCCTAGTCTCTTTCCCTCAGTATCACCTAGCTAAAGACCTTTGGAGACGGTGTAGAGGCTTAATCCTGTGGAAGAGTTGTCATATTGTATGAAAGTCCACCAAATATAATCCTTTCTGTTTCCTCATATTCCACCAAGCTTTTTGGTTGCACAAGTGAAAGGATTACTTCAAGAGTCCTGAAGGAAGAAAGAGCAACTCTTGCCTGGAAAAGGGCTGGATCCTTGTTGTTTTTTGTTACTGTTCCCTGGTTTTGCCTGTGTTGCGTGTTGAAAGCCACTTCCTTACTGTAGACCAGTGAGTGCTGCACTTGGTCTGCAGAGGGTTTGGGAAATGAGATGCTTGTCCTGGTTGCAACTAGGAGTTTTCTTCAATTGCTGCACCTTTTGCAGGGTTCAGGGAAGTTCTGTTTCCCTCGGTCAGGTACAGAAAGATGGCTTTTTACTTGGTTTGCCTTTGTTCCCTGGCCTTGAATTTCCCCTGTCTCCCTGCCCTAAGCCCCTGTGGAGGCTCAGAAACAGAGCCTTAAAGGTAAACATGCATTGCAGGACCCCTACTACCGTCACTGGCACACATCACCTTTCCATTAGGAGCAAAGCCCGAGTAGTGCAAGAGTGATGTTGCTGTGCCACACAATGAAATTAGAGACGCATCTGGCCATGATTAAAAAAAAAAAAGACAGTAAAATGGACTGTGTCTGAAACTGGTTGTCACTTCTTTATCTACAAGCTCTGAGATTTTAACATGAACTTCATTATACAAAATAATCTTATTTCATAAGACATACAGTAGACGTGACTTTAACTTGTGCTCTTCATATTTCATCTTTGTTCAGTCATTGCTTCCATTTATTATTTTCTTAGCAGTTAGTCCTTTTTTTAGCTGCAGACATGAGGAATATGTATTTTTCCAGTTAAATAAGTCACTTAGAGGATTACAAACTTCCTCCTTGTTAAGTAAGTTATAGATTTAGACACGTCACTTTCTTTGACAATTAACCCATTAGCAGTTGTTGCTCTTTATCTTACTGGAATAAATAAAAACTAAGTTTATTTCACTGGCAGGCTAGGAGTACAGCGTTGTGCTTACCCTCATGCTGGAATGCGCAGAGTGAAGTCTATAGCTAAAAATGTTAATGGTTTCTGCCAGTATTTTGAATGCTTGTTTGGATGTTGGTTAAGTTCAAACATTCAGCTTCATGTTGAAGTAGTTTTCTTCCTGAAAGCGCCAGTGATCTTCTATTGGGACTTCTGCCTGGTGCAGCACTTTAAGCCTGTAGCGTCTCTCTAGGCAGTCCATAACAAGTGGATAAGTTGCAGGCTCAAATTTGTTGGCAAACAAATGAGGTGACTCAATAATCCACTGCAAATCCCCTAGCCCGTAGACACAAATATCTCTGATGTAATGACCTGCAAAGAGAAATTGAAGGTATCTGAAAGCAGCAGAAAGCTGAACAGAATTATTTAACAAGAAAAAGTTTCTATCTGTAGTGTTACTAACAAAATTTAGCCTTTGATTTCACATAGAGCATCACTGAAATATATCTAGAGGATAATGTTAGATTTTAAACATAGAAGTGAGAGTTTAGTTTTGTGTTTTACGTGAATGGATACACATTGCCTCCAGCTGCTTCACTGACACGTTGCACTGCTTAATGTTGTGTCTTGAAGTTGGGCATGCTGGAGTTCAGATCTCTACTTCTATGTGGGTACCTATTTAATCATGCAGTATTTTACTGTGCTAAGTTTACACAGTTAGGTATTTTAATTTTTTTGCATGTTTTCAATGTGGTCAGCACTATTCTCCTTTTTTGTTAGCGTTCAAATTGAAGAGGTTTAACCCAATGTTGATGAAGGTATCTGACAACATGCTTGTCAAGTAAACCCTCTCCACTGAAAACTGTTCAGTCAGGTTAATGTATTGGTAATTGGAGGTTGAAAGAGTGGTTTTCAGTATATGGATACTATGATGATCTTTGCAAGAGTATATCAGAAACTATTTAAATTGGATACAGTGGAGTTGATTTAGTAGGGTGGCTTGCTGGTTTTTTTGCTACTTCCAAAATAAGACGTATGACAGTATGACCACTGAGGCATTTAATAGCTATTTTAAAGTATAATATGTAACTTCCAGTAAATGGTAGCCAGTGAATCAAATTTGATTTCATGATCAAAATTCACATTACCTTTGCAGCCTTTGTGTATGGTTCCTTCTTGATCTTTCCATTTAATGGCTCGTATGTTTCCTTCCCAGTCTGCATTGGGTGTAGCCCCTGGAGCATCTTTGAAAAAAGGTTCTGATAAGATTTCTTTCTACTTATTACAGGGAAAAATTTCACTGCTGAAGACTCTTTAAATGTAGTCACATCATAAGAACAGACATCATTCTCAGTGTTACTGCTTTTTTCGTTCCTCAAGAGCATGAGCTTTCATGTAGCGAAAATATTTACTCTTTCACACGCCGTTTTTCTAGCCTTGTAGCTAATGGTCTGTACCATAAGTAGTACTTTTCTGGAATCAAGCTTTGTTTCTCAGCCATCAGGGGATGGGACTTTTTGGAAGGGCAGTGTCAAGGCTGAAGAAATCACCACGTTTATGCAATGCGACTCAGTTAAGTGGTGGTGTTGAGCTCTGAACTGGAGCTCACTAGCTCTGTGTGTCGCAGACCTTACAATTGGTCCGGGCTTATTCGTAGTAGAAATAACATATATCTTACCATTTAAACGATTCAGTGTGACCCAGTAGTGTTCATCCGGGCTGTACGTGTCTCTTGACCATTCCAGCAAATCTTTTGCACGTGCATCAGTCAGTGTAAACTCTACAAATTCTTTAGTGAGTATGTAATAGGCACTACCAAAATATATTGTCAAATTATATGGAGGCTTAGCTTTTATATTCTTTGTTGGATACATGTATGACATTCCAGAACGTACATACTCTCTGTAACTAACCTGTGTCCTGTGTTTCATATGAAGTGGTTGGACTACCCCGGGAGTCATATTTTTACCATTCCATTTACTTTTGATGTATCGTATAATGTCTTTGTTTGTTTTAATGGGATAATCTTGACCACATAGATTAATAACATAACTCCACTGAATTTTGGAATGAACTAGATCTCTCATGCAATTAATATCAGCTTGTAATCTTGAAAATCCTGCATAAACAACATTTTCTCTTTTTGAGGAAATAAAAATATTTTCAAAGCAATCAACGATGTTTTGCACAGCAGCTTTATAATCTTGCGGTGACTTTTCATCAACATGTATGCAGTAAATATTCTGAGGCATATAGATAGCTCTTAGGAGCTTTACAAACATTTCCAGCTCCTTGTGAATTGTGATGATGTATGCCAATGAGAAATTTCCTTCTTCCTCTGACAGTGGTCTTGTGATAAAATGCAGAGTCTTCAAAACCGTGGAGCAGTTGCATGAAGTCTGAATGCAGCTGAGTGGTTTAGGTTGGTAGGTATTCTGACAAAAGTTTCCGATTTTCAAGGCAGCCGTCTTCCCCACAAAAAGAGCTGAACAGAGTTCATCCGGGTAAAAACCACACTCTGCTGTATTCGCATTAAATTTTTGTTCATTTGGCTCTTCAGAAAGCATGTCCTTTAGGTATATAAAAGTGTAGATGAACATACAGACAGCAATGCACACTAAAAAGCCTGATTTTGTTGCATCAAGTGGGTTCATCTTTTATTTTCCAGACACTGTCTTCTCATCATAATTTGTTTAAGCGTTCAGATTATCTGAAAGGAAAAGTGAGATAGAGAGCGAGAGAACCTTTATGGTGTTTTGTTTTTAAATAGATGACATGTTAGAAATGCATTTATAAACATCGAGATTACTCTATTTCCAGTTACTAAGAGGGACTGTGTGTGTGCCTGCGTGCACGCTCGTGCTGCAGTGTACTCGGCCACTGGAAATGGTACTTGCAGAGCCACGAACCAGTCTTTTAGGACGAACAAAATTATCCCAAGAACCCAAAATGGCTTTGTATACTTTTTCACTTGAGCAAGGTGGGGGTTAGCCCATCGGATAGAAGTTTCTTCTACTTTGAGGCAATGTGTTTGCCAGTAGGTGAGTCCAGTGCCGTAGGTTGGTCGAGGTCTGGCTTTAGAACAGGGAGGACGCATGAGCAGTGAGCACTGCGTGTGGAGGGATGGCTGCTGTGAGGCTTCCACGAGGCCTGGGAAACCGTAACTTCTGCCAGAGGACCAGAATTCAGTAAATTAAATCAGCAGAAAATTTATTAAATAAACAAAAGGAAGAAACTAAAATGTGATCCACAAAATACACCGGGTTTTATCCTTATAAAGCCAGCAAATATTTCTAACACTGAGAGATTTTTTTTTTCCTCTGACATCTTTGTACTAGTGCTTTGGAAAACAGAACATGCAGACAGCGCTCATTTCTTATTTTTAGTGTATGTGCGTATCCTGAGATAAGTACACTACTGCCAGTATTACAATTCAGGGATAACTGTGTAATTTACATCAGTATTGGCATAGGAGTTTTTCCATTGTGATTTTTTTTTTCTTATGTATACCTTGTCGAAAAGTCAGAAGAATGAGAGTGCAGCAGTCCTGAATCCCACAGCAATTACATGAAGTCTTTATCTTTGAAGCATTTGGCATAGAACTTCCTAGAGAAAGGGGGAAGGACCCATCAACTGCCATTAACCTTAACAGTTGAATTAAGAAAAAAAAATATTTTAAAGATAATTAATTTTCTCTTATTTTAGTAAATTATTTTTTTAACATTCACCTGTTAATATTTCATGCTTTGCAGCTGTCGCCATCACCACGTATTTGTTATTACATAGGAACAGAGAACAAGCATATTTTTGTAAAGGTAGTTTCATTATAGTAATGTTATTGTGGTTATAAGGCTCTACACTTTCATTAGAAAGAAGTGAAAAATGCTTTCTTAAAGTATTTAAAAACCTTTAGTATACATCTGCATTAGAAACTTGAAAATAAAGAGGGCGTTGTATTTAAAGTAGAAATGAGGCATGGAATTCTAAAAGCATTAAAAATACAGAATTTGAACCACCAGAATGGATACTGTGTAGTACCACAATTTTAAAATCCTATTGGGCTGTTGGGGAAAGAATGTATTTATCTTACTGCCCTTACTGGAATGCACTGGATTTCATGCTGGAAGAATGCCTCTTTTCCACTTAGCATTGTGGAAAGTGGAGTTGTATGTTAGGTGGAGGATTCATCCACTTTTGCTTCTGCGTTCTCTCAGCAGCGCTCTTCAGTCTGCGTTGAATGCATAGGCCAAAGAAAAACATGAGGAAACAGGTCCCAGAAGAATTTATTTTTTTTTCTTCACCGCTCCTAAGGGATACATTTACTGGGTAAACAAGCTTGATGCGAGTCTTTCATCCAATTGGGTGACAAACTTCGGCCAAAGCCCCGTCAAGCTTGCAATGTTGTGTAGAAAGGAGGAGAAAAAGAACACTGAAAAGGGAAAGCCAGGATTTTCCTAGTGAAAATGAAATACCCCAGTGGCGTAGCCTGCTACCAGCTGACTCCCAGAGCTGCCTTGCTCCGGGAGTCGTAGCATAGATTTGCATAAAGGCCATTCGGTACCCAATGGCAGAAGTTAGGGAGAGGGAGTGTCTGTTTGGAAAGCAGAGTTTTGTGGACCTGGAATCGGAAAAACTGTTTCATTCTGAGTGGATAATTACAGGGGAAGCGTTGAGGATTCTCTGAATTAGTCAACATGGTGTGATCTCTCTGGTACCTCACCAGGAAAGTTCATTCTGGACATAAGAATTACACTGAAGACAGTTATAGAAATATTTGGAACTTTATACCTGCTCAGAATATAGAACATGTGTACGGAATGAGTGCGCTTGTCAGGTTTTTTTCATTATATACCTCTTTGTGGACAGGTTGCAAAGGGTAGTTCCCTAGGAAATCAAGCTATATAACCTGTTTGTTTCATACATGTAAATTTTTATTACCCTTCAAATAATAACTTCCAGGGACGTTTCAGGTTAAGTGTTTACTATGGATTCTTCCTATTGAACTGCGTGGCATTTATAAGCTATATTTTATGTGGCAGCATAAAAGCACACAAACACCCCGTTATCAGGTGAGAAGAAATAATTCCTTGTCCAGTGTTAACATTTTTCTGGAGAGTGACTAAATGATGAAGCCTTTCCTACAGGAGCAGAATTTGACATCTTTCGGCCTCAGGGTAAATTATAGAATGAAAGCATTGGCTTTCTGCTAGTGTTTTACCAGATTTAGAGCTGGAATTGCAGCTGTTAGTCCCATTGCGTATGAAATTTGCCTCTTAGAAGAATCCTCCAGCCCCTGTGCTATTGTCTGCTGTCAAGGACTATGCTGCCACATTTCCTCCTGCCCTTGAAGAGCAAGATGTCACACTGTTGAGAAGATCCACTGGCCAGGCATAACCCAATCTTGCCTTTTAGTTTTATTACGCAAGAGTGTCATTATAGGTATTTATTGTTATCAGAACGACTCTCTGAAACTCAACCTTTTCTATGTTATGGATAGGTTTTCTAAATCTGGTAGATGAAGTTGCCTTGATTTTTAGAAGTGCCGAGAGCGGCGTGTGACATTCTTCAATAAACAACCTATTTGTAGGGATTTCCAAGCACCTTTGTGGCTGCTGGAAATGGACATTACTTAACAGAAAATTGCCATTATAAGCCTAAGCTCCTCCATCTCAATTAAAAAGGTAAACTCTAGAGAAAAGTGGAATTATGGTTATGCCTGGAAATAAGCCTGTGAAATATCATCTCAGTTCAAGACACTGCTAGCTCTATGCTTTGCTCTGCGTTTCATAGGAACAAATCATTTTACGCGTCACTGTTTCTTCCTACCATAGGATTCTGGACTGCATCATTGCACCTCTAAATACTCTTTATTTTGTCTGTACTCCTTATATTTGCTTAATATAATGTCTAGATAAAATTCAGTTTGTTTGACTTCATAATTCAGTGAAGCAAATGACCTGGGAATAATTCAGCTTCTAATACAATGGTTAAAAGGCATTAACTCCTTGTTTCCAAATCTTTTTATGTCCGTTTTTTGTTTGAAAGGTGTTTATGCAGGTATTACTGTAGACATTTTATAAGCAAGTGAATACTAATTCAGTCCTCTTAAAAACTTAAAGTTAGCATTTTTAACTGCTTTTTACTTTTTGCCTAAGCCTGGGGTAAGTATACTGAGTCTGCTTCTGTGTTGTGACACAAATTAAGTAAAAGAAAAAATTTCTTCATCAAACTCAATTAAAGCTGTCTTAGAAATTTTAGAACATTCTTACTTTAAAATACTGAATCAGCACTTACTGATAAATATTAAACCGATTTATAGATTTATTTTACCTGTTCATCTTTGCTTTTTTTCTCTGTTCTCCTGTGGGCGTTTTTTCTTGCATAGTGTATTTGACCTCACAGCAATTTAAAACAAACACTACGAAAGCTATTTAAACTGTTAATTTTTTTACAGCCCTATAACTTAATTTGCTTGCAACAGAGCATACGTAACAGGTATTCATAAGTATGGTGATTTTTATGATGCAAACAACACTAGTAGCAGTGACCTCCACCCTACTGTACATCTATGACAAAGTAAAAAAACCAAAACCTCATTACCCTTATTGCAGAGTTGAGTAAGGTGAAATGGTCTTTCTGAAGTGAAAATCTTTGTCGCTTTACAAGGATTAAAACGTGTTGTGTTTTAATAAAGGAAAAGCAAAAACCTGAAGTCCTACAATCTAATTTATTCAGTCTTACCTTGTACGAAATTAGCCAGGAGACGGCAGCATGATAAAAATAAATAGAGTCCCATTGTCCTTCAGCAGAATTCAGACAGCATTCTTCATTTTGTCGCTTGTGTCGAAATCTCACATAAGTGAAAGGGATTAAACATTAACGGGCATGTTTTCATTTAAGAGTTCATCTGGCTTCCTGCAATGCTTAGCATATTTATTCTGCAGTAATGCTGTTCAGCTTCAGAAATGTCCTCTGTTTCACAATAACGAGAGAAAACTTGAGCTTGTCGAAATTTCTGTTGCCGCTCTTTCTGAGGCAGCCTTTAAAGGACCGAAATCAGACTTTCAAATACGTTTGCTGATGATTATAAATAGTATTGCTTTACCTCATGAGGCTTTAACCTCTGCACTGCTGACGGAGCATGCTGGATGATGAGAACTGGAAAGGAAAAGAACCCCCTCCTCCTCTGCCTCCTCCTCCTCCCCCAGTTCTTAACTGTTTGCCTGCTGAAACTTTCCAATTTGCTGCAATAAGTACAGCAAAGAATCGCCTCTGGTCATTTCTAGTCGCTGGAAGCTTAAAAGATAATAAAGGAAATATTTCCTTCCAAAACGGAATGTTTACTGTGTTACTACTTTTATGAAGGTTCTCGGAGTTTTTAGTAAGTGAAAAGTTAACATCTTAAAGCGTCCTAATTCCAGTAAATTTGGGGTTCTAGAAACAAGTAGGAAGGCTGGTGTATTTTGGACGCATTTTGATAAAAATAGCATGGTGGTCAGAAAGAAGTTAAGAGAAAACTTCAAAGTAAATGAAGGTACAGCTGCAGGTATGGCAGATACAAAATCATCACTGATTTTAAGGGAACCTCTGTAAATACAGGCTTCTGCTTGGACAGTATTTTTGTAGTAGGTGCTACAACTTCTGAGTCAAAGTTTGTATTCTGTGAATTAGTACGTAGGAGAATTTCCACTCTTCCCAAGTTATTTAATCTTTGCCCCAGTGTATGTCCCAAGTAGGGTGGCAATGTCAAAAATTGTGTTAATCGAATCTTATACTACTGATTTTCTAACGAATAAACCCCTGGAAGAGTATCTCTCTTAAAACATGTTTTTAGTTAACTGTTGCAAGAGACAATAATCTTTAATGCATGAGCTTGTGCAGCGGGTAAATGAATGGTGATGTGGTCCTTGGTTGAACAGGATGTGGGTTCAGTTCTCTTTCTAACTATGACGCTCTTTAAAGAGGGGCGCTCCGGTTGTGGTCGTACATGGTCCATAATCTGGTGCAAATTATTTTGTAAAAGTATTTATGTCTTTGTGCATATTTAGGAGGACTGCAGGAGTTAACTTACTGTTTGTAGTTTGGGAAGGAGGTTTCAGGTTTCTCCTTAGACATTAAACTGTAGCATTGATGTAAACTTTTACATATGAAAACATGTTTATTTGTATTATATTAATACTGGAGAGTAGTCATGGGTGGAACTACATCTTAGATGCTGTACAAAAAATATCACTGTCAAAAGTAGTTTACGGCAAGAAATAATGTACAACCATTGTTTTATGTAGCTTAAACTTGAAAATATGAACTTTACAATTCAGGAAAGCATCTTAAACTAAGATTTCATTATTACTAAAGGAAAACTTGTAGTTTGTTCTCTAAGAAAGATAAGAAACTATCCTATCATATTAAATTACTTTAAAAGGTCTTCATTATTTGAAAAAGTAATTTTGCTATTTCTTTTATGCATTTAAGTTTAAAAGATTCTATTTATGCCTTAAGTTAATATATCTTTTACAGCTCACAATACTTTTTTTGTTCTTATTGGGTTGGGTTTTTGTAAGTTGATTTTTGTAGTGTGTGTGAATGTATGTTCATACACATAGGATATGTAGGGCACATAAATTTATGCGTATCAGACTTTGAAGACTTTTTGATCGTGCCTGCGCATCCTTTAAAAAATTCCTTGATGCAAGCATGTTATGACATTTAGATATAAAGAATTTTGAAAACACTTTTATAATTGGACCCTGAAAGGACTTTTAGACAAAAATCATGCTGCTTTTCCACCATCTCCTTCAATTAACATCCCACTTTTCTTCAATTACAGATTGAATGTTGCAGTCAGATCTGCAAGCTGCTGTTCTAATGCTTTTGTCCATTTCAGAATGGTTTCCAAGTTCAATCTCAATTAAGAAAGTCTTCAGTTCAAGGTGCTGCAAAAACAAGGAACTACAGCAAGTACCTTCATATGTATTTAAAGTCCCAATATAAACAAAGTACAGCAAGGGAGACCCTGTGATATCATAAAACAAACATCTGCCCCAGAAGACCTTAATCTGAAGGAACAGTCTGAATTTGCAAAACTGAAATTTCTTTCTGCTTTTTATCACAGTGTTTCAAAACATTGAGAGAAAAAATCTTTCCTTTTTTGCGTGAAGAGATAGTGAGCTCTTTAAAAAAACAAAATTAAAACTTGATGCATCCAACAGTACCGACAGTTAAAAATGGTTGATGCTTGTGTACGATGCAACAACAAATCATACACAACAAATCGAACCTGCTGGAGTTAGTGAAACCTGGGAAGGTAGAGTTGGTTCTATGACTATAACATGCTGTACTTAAAGTATGTTTAGAAGGGTTTGGTCTTGTAATATGATCTGGCTGTTGTCATGACAAAAAATACCTATTTCAGTGAACGGAAAGAGGACACTGTCTTTATTTCCCAGTTCTGTGTAAATACTTTTCATTTTAGAACAGTTCCACCTGTGTTTTCCAGATGGGAACCTGGATTTGCTTGCTTTTTCAAAATGCAACATTTATTAAGTTAGACTCCTTTGACATAAACTTGTACTTGGAGGAAATTTCCACTTACTTTTGTATGCTTAACAGAATATGTTTTAAAAAAAATACAGCAGAAATTACATTTTAAATCACTAGCCTGTAGGAGGGTGCTGGTCTTTTGTGCTGTATTTGGACGATGCCCCACTAGAAATAAATGTGTAGGGCTGCTTTAGAATCAAGACAGCTGCCAGTCACTTCTACCTCAGTGTGAATACTGGTTGTCTTGATTTTCCAGACTTCTCACTCACAAGTGTCTTGAGATTGTACCAAGCTGGTATTTCTAACACTAGCTCATTGAGTAGCAATGGAAAAATTTGGGCTACTCACCCATTTCTTCTGTGTGACTTATTATTCTGCCTGACTTACGTAACGTGCATCGCTCTAACCCTTGCGTCTTCATAATATGTCTGACCACTTGCGTTCAGATTCGTTTTTTAAACTGTGTTCACCACTCGAGCAGACTGTGGTCAAAGTACTGTCCATATGTCCTTTCATTTGTTTAATTCCTACTGCAAATACATGAGTAACCTTTCTAAACCTTTGCTTAGAAAACAGAAGAGTAATGACAAAGGCAGGATTATAAACTAATCTTGCAGATTAACAGAGAGCTGCTGGATTTAACAAAATAACAAAACAAACAAAAAAAAAAAAAGAAATTGAGATCTTATAAAAGAAAACATCATAATCAATGTGCTGGCTTCACCAGATGATTGAAAGTGTGTGCAGTGAAACATCTGTGTCTTCAACCAGAAAACAAATGTGGAATTACATGAAGCACCTTACATGCATTATCCAAATTAATTTACAAATATACTTTGAAACTTCATAGTGTTAAATAAATCAGATGAAGGACAATGAAAAGGTAGGGCTGGGTTAATGAATATTGCTGCTTTTATGACCCCTTTTCATCCCCATAGTAGTAATAATAATTCAAAAAGAAAAAAAAAATCCAAAGAAAGCAAATTTTCCTGTCCCTGGTGCTGCCTGTTAAACATGTAGAAGAATAACACCTCTGGTGGTGTTCCTAGTCAGTGTAAAGGAACTGATCCTATCGGTTGTTGTTTCTTCTATTACTAAGTTAAAAGACAAATTCTAGAACAGATTGGCATAATGCTTGGATTTTAATCAAATGCATTTATAACTAAAGCCATCCAAGTACCTTAGTATTTTGGTGTTTAGCTGTGAGATTCGGAAAATTGAGTAGGTTCTAGTTAGGACTACTTCATTTAATCAAGTCACTGTACATTTTATGCTCGTAAAACAAGGAACCTGTGAACAGAAAATAACACAATAGGACCTTTCCTTCAAAGAAGAAAAAAAACCAACCCAAAACAGTTGTTTATAAGGGACTGATAGTGAAATAAATACACAATTTCCATAGTCCTATTACAAAAACATTGTGTTCTTCTTTAAAGCCCTATTCCATGTATTTTTGTAATTTTCTATGCAAATTGATATGCAAACTGCTTTTAAATGTGGTTATCAAGAGTTCACAGCTCACTAATGAGATGAGTATTTATGCTTCTTTTTGTGAAGAGAGAAGCTGTCGATCAGTATTATTTTGCTCTGTCGTAAAAACAGCTGAGTTTTTCTCTTTGACATTCTAGGTGAGAAGATGCATTAGACTGTATTAAAAGAGAAAGAACTATTGGAAAAGCCACAGCGGCAAGGGGGAGGATTGGAGAGCTTAAACACAGTATTAATTCTAACAAAAGTTCAACAGCATAAAGATCTTGAAAAATAATTTTAGTTTTGTCCTTTTTGTTTGTGGTTTTTTTTCCCCTTGAAGTGTGGTGTTCCCTTTCAAGAGGAAGATGTGATTATCCTTAATGGTAATAAGGAAGATGTGGAAGTATTGAAGAAAAGAATGGAGGATAGAAGACTTAAAAGTAAATTAGAAAAGGTAATCTTTTTATACATCATTTAAAACAAAATTGAAAGAATTCTTGTCTGTAATGCAACCTGCTCTTAGATGGCATAGCTTTGTCTGCTAAATCTTTATGCGGACCAGAAGATTTACTCAGCTGTGCTGTACCTTAGTGCTGCTTTCAACAGTCATGAGATTGCGTGCATACTTTGCTAAGAGCATATTGAAGTTAATATGTACTGAAGCTTTCTTTTGACTAGCAGGCAGTGTATAGTGCTCTGAAAATCACAGAATTCAATGCTGTACGTAAAATGTACAGTGTGTCAGCTATGCTTTAAGTTTTGGTTGAAACCAAGAGCTCGTGTTAGTTAATTCTAGTAATGAGCAAAATCTTCCCTGTATTTCATATGGTAGTTCCTGATGGCAGGTTGTTGGTCTTTTGATATCTAAGTATCCTCTACTGGCCACTGTCAGAAACACGGTATCAGGATATGTAGATTCTTGATCTGATTCTGTAAGACCACTGTTTGGACATTTTGTCATGTTTTGTGATTCTTACAGTCCTGAGTGATTACTGGCAGTGCTAATTCCCACCATACTGTTGAGGTCTTTGNTTTTTTTTTTTTTTTTTTTTTTTTCAATCTGACCAGTCAAACTGCCATGTTGCAGCTGTACTCTGTACTACTACTCTGTGTAGTAGTTGTTCTGTGGTACAGTACTGTCAAATAACAATTCTGCACCTGGGACTTTTTTCAGCATTGGTATTTTTTTCTGAACGGGCATTGCTGTTCTGGAGGATGACAAAGCAAGCAAAAACTTTAGTGTTGACTCAGTCCAGAGTGCAGACCGATTTAGTTGAATCTTAACAGCATGAATCATCGTTGTCTGACACTTTCAGCAACTGAGACTGTAGATGGAGGTTAATTATCTCACCCCTGTTACTGTGCTTCATTTCTGTCTGGCTGTAGGATTAGATGGCATACAAATATTTTCCCAGATTCTTCTGAAAGAAATACTTGTTTACTTACCAGCAAGCATATGATTCCTTCTCATCATAAGGTCTTTATTCATCTGCACCAATACAGCATCGTTGGTCCAGGGCAATAAAAGAAAAGGATGGTTACCCATAGAAATTTTACTGTTCTGTTTCCTCTCTGTTCGTAGCCTCTGCGCTTAGTGTCCTGTAGCTTCTTGGTGTAAGAGCAATACTGTAAATCTTAGGAAGTCTCTTCAGATGTTCAGGTTTTTTTTCTTTTCAGTACTTTGTAATTAAATGTTTGAAAGAATTTTAAAGATAATTTGATGATAGAATACTACAGATCTCAGTAGGGGAGTAATCAGCCCCAAAAATTGCAGTCGTTTGCACTCAATTTTCAGTAAGAAGGTGGTCCTAACAAAGCATCTATAGCTTTGGTTCAAATCATTTGGAATAGTCTGAAAGCTGGCGTTCTCCCCAACTTCTGCACGATAGAGAAGTAGTACCTAAGGATGCTGTGCAATTCTGTCTCTCGTGGTGTCAGCACAGTCACTCATGGTGGCAAACTGAAGGAAATTGTGCTTTCGTCTTTGGCCTTTGTGAAGCCTTGGGTGAATATGCAAATATTTTTGGTTGGTTGGTGGAGGCTTATTTTACAGGCAGGAACAGCATTTGCAATCTCTCAGTCAGCCTCTTACATTTCATCCTCGAGTTCTGATGGTTTTTCACAGTGCTGCCTTGCCGTGCTGCCCCAGCTGATCTTGCAGCTAGAACTCTTGTCTTCGCTGGCACCATTGGCTCTAACCTGAGATCCGTGAGCTCCAGCCCCCAGTGTCGGGAGGCAGTTTCTAGTTTGGGGTCTGTTGGCGCTGCTGTTAAGATCTCTTCCTCAGTTCCTTCTTTAAGCTAGGGGAGCAGTCGAATGGACCTACTATATTTGGAGCGGGTTGCACAAAGCATAAGGAAGATGCAGCTGGCATTAGTAGAAAAAATTATTCAAGCTCAACTATGTTACATATGTGATATATATTCATTATGTATAATATATATGCATGCATATATTTACAAAAATCTCATAATTCAGATGCCAGATATCAGGAGGTAACTTTCCTTTGTAAATCCAATTGTAATAACGAAGGTGGAAGCACCCTGAAGAGGGGTTTTTCGTGTACACTGAAGGACACGAGGAGACCCAGGTCTGCTTTTAGAATAGTAGCCCTCTGTCACCATCTTCTGGCTGAGCTTTGCAACAACGTCTGGTGTGGGGTGGTATTATTTTCCTCAAGCATGAATTGTACGCTTGACAGCATGGGTCCTTCTAATTTTTGTAACACATTTAAATGTATTTATTTTCTTTGAGTTTGTGTAGCTTTCTTGAAGTAAGTACACCATTCTGAACATATGTAGTCATCTCTTGTGATAATAACACTGATGGCTGTTTTAATACAGCTTTCTTTTTCAGCTTGGCATTTATATAATCAAAGCCAGTAATGGGATTCTCGTTGCTGTTGTTTGGGTTTCTTGGGTAAAAACACTGGACAAACATAAATGAAGTTGGAAAATCTGGTCCACAGATGTTTTAAAAAAATTAGATCAACTATTTGCATCTTTTCTTCCCAAGCAATCCTGCAACAAAGGGCACAGTTATTGAAAGTTAGCCAGGAGGGATTTTTAATTAACTAAATAAAATTAAGTGGATATGAGATGCAAGAACGTTCTGAAATTTTTATTGAGAAACACCTTTATTGATTACAGTTAAGTGTGTCCTGTTTAATGTTGTGCAATTTACTGTCCTGCCATGTGGGTTCAGAGTATCAGGTGACTTTAATGATGATAACACACACACACCCCCTGCAAAGTATATAAACCAAAAGATTGTATACAGACAGATTAGTTTTGGCCTGTGTGATTTTCTTTAAGGTGCCTCCAAGGTTGCCAAGGTTGTTATTTCTCCATATAGAAATAATACGAAAAGTGTGGGGCAATATTGTGAAAGGAAGAGTTCCCCTGTGTAAGACCTAAAAATGTAGTAAATGGAATTGTGTGTCTATCAAATACAAGTTTGGAATTGTACATCTTTTCAGTACATGACCAGACTTCTGCTTGTGTTGTTTCAGAAATCAAAGAAATGTAAGCCAGCAGAATCGGCTTCTCAGCAAGGTACCACTGAAGGTAATGTCACAGCTTCAAATGATGTGTAGCCTGCGGGGTCAGGAAGCAGATTCACGATTTCTTTTTTTTTTTTTCTTTCATAGATTCTCCAGGTCCATCAAAGGCTAAGAATGGAAATGATTGTATCAGTTCCAGTTCTGGGGAAAAGAGGCAGATTATCTTCACCAAAAGTTCAGGTTGGTGTTTATTCTTTAATCTAAATGTGAAAAAAATGAACAAATACTTCTGCTTTGAAAAATGTTGTAGGAGAGATCCTTCTCTGGCTATTTTGTACCACAGTTTTCAGAAGCTACCCTCTCCCTTCCTTTTTTTATCTTTCTCAATAACTAAAGGTCAGCTCCTGTCTTCAAGGGAACCATAATGTCATGGCTCACTATTTCAAAGAACACCCTCTTTCAAAAGTTTGTCCTAAAAGGCTGCATTCCCAAGCTGGAGCAGGGAGCTGCCTCATGAACATGCACAAAGCTCCTTATTCAATAGAAACTATAGTCAATGTAACTTGTTCTTAATACAGAGCTTTGTCTTACAATCTGCAAAATCTGCAAAACTGACTCTGCAGAAGTGTGCAAGGGCTTTTGTTTACCCATTTTTCTTTATTCTGCCCAGTTTACCTTTGTCCCATCTGCTGTCCATTCTCCTATACGTTGAGTAAATAGTCCAGAGTAGGGACTGACTTCTTGTTTTACTTTCACAAAATACCTAAAACCGGGTCTCTGCTCATGCTTGTGACTGGCAAGTGCTATAGTGATGCAGATAACTAATAAAAATGATAAACACTTTTCAGCATGTTGCACTTTTTTTTTTCCCCTCCACTGGGAAACAAGCCAGATCTGCTTGTTTATGTCATTCCAGTATTGCTGTGCTTTAAGCTGATGAGAACCAACTTGGATGAATGAGATTAGAGATCCTCATTCACACAGTGCCGAGGGTTGATATATCTGTTTTGTTGGCTGTGAGGTAGTGTGAGGAGAATTAGTAGTTCTTCTCCTGAAGTACAAGTGGTCAAAAAATCTGTTACAGCATTTTTTTTATAATGAAGTGTATTAAAATGTCCCAAACTGATGAGCTGACCTTTATTTCCCCCATTTTAGCTGCTAATTTGCTGTGTGTCACAGGGAGCAGTGGAATATAACTTCAGAATGTACTGATGTACCTACAGTAGTCATGCAGCTACGAGTAAACTTGGCTGTCCTTTAGTCCAAAGAATGGTGCCCTGTCTCTATGTAATATATATTATGTTGTTTAATGTCTCTAATTCAGACTGATGTTTTCATACAGAACTATAAGAACGGCTACATTTTCAAAGTTAATCTGGGGTTTCTGTGTGAAGTATTCAATCGTCTAAATTACAGCCACAGAAATCTGAGTCAATATAATTTGTTTGAAGAATCTGAGAATAGTTAGAGGAGCTGTAGATAAACTATGCGAGAAGCTAGGAGAATTTCCATCAGAAATGCCTTATCTGCCCCCTACTGTCTCTTTTTATAAAGGACAGACTTTTAAAAATATTTCATTCCAGATGATTATAATTGCTCTTGGATGTTCGAGAGCCTAGTAATTCTAATAACATTCAATGTATTTTTCTTTTCCAAGAGCGTAAAAGAAAAAATATGCCTTTTGAAATGTCAGGTCATTGGTTTATGTTTCTGGCAGCAGTTATATTGACCGACAAGAGATTAAGAGGAGAGAGGGAAAATAACGGAAAATCCATGGACTGAGGAATGCCAGTAGCATAAGAATTAATTTGTGAACATGGCACCCTAAGGTTTCTGGACTTGCGGCGTACATATTCATTCTTCCAAATCCAGCGTTTGGTAATTCTTTCCAGACAACTATTGGTGGCATTAAAAGCACCATTCTCCAAATATAAAAAGAGTCTGATCTATGATGATTTAGGATTACACATATAATTCCTATGATTACATGCAGAAATCAGTTAAGTAGGTTTTCAGACAGACTCCCTACTAGCTATTTGCATGCTGTTGTGCCTAAGTTAAACTAAATATGTTGAGTTTCTGTAGGCTTCTATGTATTCATTTCTTTGCACAATAGACTTAGCACATAGTTTTTTAAAATACCATCCTTCAATTTTGGGGATTAAATAGTTGTTAAGAAAAAGAGGGGGTGTTTTTTTGTAGCAGTAGATAGAATACACTGAGAGAGATGGTATCGGAAACAGAGGGATGGGCATTTTCCTATCCCAGATATAAAATGATGCCGACCATTGTTACTGGTCATAAATGACTTTGCAAAGAATAAAGGGAGGAGATAGATTCCCTGGGGACAGTGTGTCACAAGTTTAGCTTTTGTCATTTGATAGCTAATTTCTAAACAATACTTCAGGGTGGTGGAATACTTTCTTGTTTCTTTCTTAAGAATGGAGTTCAGAGTCATTTTTCACTTAGAGAACTAAATGTTGTCAATAGTGAATTACAGTGCAAGGGGTTTACACAAGTAGGAAAGAATTCCCCTCTCTCCAAGATTTCTAAATGCATTTTGAGCATAAATTCTAAAAGTTAGGAACATGTTTGCTGTTAGGAACATGTTTGCTGAGTACCATTATGGAATGTATTTGTGATAGCCCTGGAAAATGTATATATTTCATCTCTGTGCACATTATTATTGGAATACTTTTTTCCATCTTTATTTACATACTTTTACCAATTGTAAGCTGTCTTGCATGCTTCATTCTATTCCTTTTTCTCTATCAGATAATGGAAATTCATCTGTACCAGGAAAAGTCAATAAGGCTGCTTCTACTACTACGAAGAGATCCATTGCAGACAGCGAGGAGAAATCCGAGGCATACAAATCTATTTTTACATCACACAGCTCAGCAAAGCGTTCAAAGGAAGAGTGTTCCAATTGGATTACTCACACAGCATACTATTTCTGAAACAATGATGAGCCTGATTGTAACATTCATTACTGCTTTCCTTCCCTAAGGCTTTTCTGCACAACTCTGATACAGAACTTTTGCTGTAATCTGATGTTATCTGGAACTATTCAGTTCATAAGTTGTTTATAAACTTGTGAATAGCTAATGAACTTGTGTGACATGCGGCTTCTGTTAACTAAGAAATAGATCACCAAAATCCATGTTGTATCAGCAGACCTCATTCTAAAATGATGGATTATTTGCGCGAAACATTTTCTTTTCTCCTCATTCTAAAATGATGGATTATTTGCGCGAAACATTTTCTTTTCTCCTCATTCTAAAATGATGGATTATTTGTGCAAAAAATTTTCTTTTCTTCTCCCAGTTGGATGCTGTCACTCTTAGTCACACTAGCTAGTGTCCTCAGTAGCAGGAGTGAAGGTAGAAGGATCAGCCTACTATTTCCTTCTGTTGATATTTTCTGCAACTGTAATTATTGTTTTCAATGTATTAGTACAGAAATTCAAGCTTTTTTATTTTTGACAGTAAAAAGAGCAATAATGCTTTTCTTCTGTACTAGCTAACTGGGCCCTCAGTAGAACTAGGTTCTGTGAGTGTTTTCAGGTAATTTGCCTTTTGATGGAATATATGAAAGCATAATCTTGAAAACTTGTGCAACATTTTTATTGTACATATTGGTGTAGCCTGCTTTTAGTAACAGGGTACTCACTTGTAAATCATTATCTATGAAGATGAGCCCGTAATAGTAAGGCTGGTTTGTTCCTCAAAAAGGTTTTGGGGGTCTTCTTTCGGGGGTATGTGTTTTAAAGTTAGAAGTATCAGGTCTGAGCTTTCTTTATTTTGTTAGAGGATCAGAATGCAGTGGAACAAAAGTATGGGTTTCCTCACTTTTCTGCTGAAACTGTAAGGTTCTGCATACGTCTCTGAGGAGCAACTGGACATTTTGAATTCAGCAGTTTGCATGCAAATACAAACCACTGCACAGGGTCAGATTAAAACGTGTGGTGACCAAATAGGAGCAGGCAGGTCCTAACTGGGTTTTTAGGGAGAAGTGTCTGGGCACCAGTGTCATGCCAGTCAAACCATTGGCAGCTGATGGAGGGAACCATTTCCAAGGTGGGAATTAGCTTCTGGGAACGTTTCTCTTGCACTTTGCAGGCAACTCAGATGTGCTGCTTTCACAACATCTGCAGTACGCGTTGGGGGGGGTTTCTGACATGAAATTCTTAACAGTAAACAACTATTTGACTGTTAATTGCTTGGTACAGAAAGATACTAAGCATAGTATGTCACTCGGTTTTGCTTTTATATTTATGCTTTTATCCCCGTGATGTTGATTTAAATAAAACTTGCTGTTGTCGTATGACCATAACACTTCCTGTTCAGTTGAACAGATACACGAGTGCTTATTTTGTCAGTGTTAGAACAGAGTAACTTTTTATGGACTTTCCTTTGGACCTTTTATTCTTAGCTTTTTTCCAAGCACAGGAATCCTTTTAAAATGTTAATGTTCCATAGCCATGATTTAGTGGCTGAATATTTGAATCCAATAATATCTACATGAAATGACCGGAAGGAGAGATGGAAGCTTTTCACCTTCCTCTCTTCCTCTTAAAATTAAAATATGCTTTTATAATCTTGGCACAAACTAACCAGAATAGAAATGCAGAAAGTACGAGGCTTTTAAAACCACTGCATGATGTTACATTGTTACCTTTATGTGTGAAAATGATTAATTATCCTCATAATTTATTTTAAGAGTGTCCCCATTTATAATTGGCAGCAGTTAATTGGAGATTCAGATGCTGTGTTTATATTTGCATAGGTGGTCTGTGTGATTGAAGCATGTTGAATGAAACTCTTAGGATTTTATTACTATTTTGATAGGTATAATTAAAAATTGGCTTGTTGTAGAATTTATATGGTGGTAAGCATTTTTGTTTTCCAAAGATGTGAGCGCCTATATGCATCACATCAAACAGTTTGAGGTTTACTTGAACTTCCAGGAAGCGCTCAGCAACATTTTGTATGCACATCTAGTGATCAGCTTTGTTCTCCCCTTTCTGTATTCTTTTCCTCTTCATTATTATCTTTTATTATTTGTTAGTTACAGATAACGAAATTGCAGCACTAGAAGATATACTATAGTAGGCACTTTATTTGCAGTCTAATTCTGTTTTGACGATACATGTTAAAGCCCTATTAGTATTTTATATGAGTGCATTTTTCTTTTATTTGCCAGTTATAAACTAATGCTTTTGATTTAGCTGTTACTTTGCTAAAGAATACGAGAAAACATATTAAGCAGTTTTGCTTCCCTTTACTTGATAATATGTTAGGCAGAGTCCAGTTTGCTGACTTGGTAACAGGCTTTCCTGCTCATTTGGGTATAATAGTGACTTTGTTTTTTCTATCTGACATGCTCGTCTATTAAAATAACTTCATTACTACCTTAATTTGGTTAATGTATAGATTCTTCATATACACTGGGGTTTATTATCTGGAATTGATAGTTTGTGCTATGCCGCTTAGCTAGGATTTTGTTTAGTAGTTTACCATCCTGATTTTGTGGATGGAGTTCTTAAAATGTTTATGGTTTATAGAAGTGTTGTCAGTGACAGATGAGGTCTTTTCCTTCCCTTTACAAAAAACAGCTGTGAAGGAATGTGATATATTGTTGGCATGTGATGCAGTTCATCGCCACAATTGACTTTTGTTAATGTAAAATAGAGGAGCGAAAAACTGACACTTCTGTTGTTGGCAGGCTGGGTTAGGCAGTTGAGACTGGAACGTTGACTTGGCAAGTTTTAATAGATTCAAGCGAATAGTTTGCTGGAGGATGTTTGCTTTGTTGTGGTTTGCTTTTTGTGGGGGAGGGCAATTTAATTTTCTTTTAATGTAGGTGAATTTGAATGTTGGTGAAAGTTGAAGACTGCAGAAGTCTTAGAATCTGAAACCTATATTTTTTGAGATGCCACATAAGTCTTCCACAGCATTTCATCCATGTGTCTCTGTTCTGGGGAGTTCACAGAACAGTTAGTTCTGTTTCCATGATGTTCGAGCCTTGGCCTCTCTTCTGAAGAGCTTAAAAAGGATCCAATTAGAGACAGTTGTATAATAGGGGGATTTTTTTGTGATGTGGAACCTGCCCACTGGGAACTGGACTGAAATTCAACAAGTTGCTTTACATAGCCCAGTAATCAAATGCTGGTCATGAAACCTGGCCCAGATACACATTAGTGGAAAGGGAGAAGAACTTGGGTGTACCGGTGGATAAAAAGCTGGACACAAGCTGACAATGTGCACTCGCAGCCCAGGTGGCCCATCATATCCTGGGCTGCATGAAAAGAAATGTGGCCAGCAGGTTGAGGGAGGTGATGCTGCCCCTCTACTCTGCTCTGGTGAGACCCCACCTGCAGTGCTGTGTCCAGCTTTGAGCCCATGGCACAGGAGAGACATGGACCTGTTGGAGCAAGTCCAGAGGAGGCCATGAAGATGGTCAGAGGGCTGGAGCAGCTCTGCTGTGAGGACAGGCTGAGAGAGTTGGGATTCTTCAAGCCCAGAGAAGAGAAGGCTCTGGAGAGCTTATTGTGACCTTCCAGTACTTAAAGAGGACTACAGGAAAGATGGGGACAAACTTTTTAGCAGGGCCTGTTGCGATCGGACAAGGGATAACGGCTTTAAACTAAAAGAGGGAAGATTTAGACTACATATAAGGAAGAAATTTTCCACAAGGAGGGTGATGAAACACTGGCCTCGGTTGCCCAGAGAGGTGGTAGATGCCCCATCCCTGGAAACACTCAAGGCCAGATTGGATGGGGCTCTGAGCAACCTGATCCAGTTGAAGACATCCCTGCTCATGGCAGGGAGTTGGACTAGATGGTGTTCAAAGGGCCCATCCAACGCAAACCACTCTACCACAGCGAAGCCTGTGCATCCTGATTCACAGTCCTGTGAGGCGTCTGCATGCCTGCAGAGCGTTCGGTCCTTCCAATACTGGTATGTCTAAAACTGAAACCTGAGGGTGTTCACACCTTCAGACTGGGCAGACATCAGCTTGGTATCAGTGTTGAGTACTGCAGCTTAATTCCCTCCTTAGACCAAATCGGATGTGCTACGTCCTGCTGTTTCACAGGGTATTCTCTGAACTCCCTTTTCCCCTTGTCCCCGATGAGCCGTAACAGCATCCGTGGCCTCGGAGGTGGCGGAGCAGCGAATTCGCCCTGCTGCAACTGGTGAACCAACTGGTGCTCACCTGTGCCATGTGCTGGTCTGCCAAGAGGACCGGAGGTGCTGACGCTGTGCCTTTTTGTCTTCGTGGAGAACAGTGACCCTTGCATGCCTTGAACCTTGCAGGCTCCATCCTGGAGCTGACAAAGGTGGGTTTGGGGTGGATTGCTCTTTCCTGGCTCCCACATGCTGCAGTAGAAGTTAACTTTCCTCCTTTAATCCCAAACCACCAATACCCCCATTCGTTGCCCGTTGCTGTTGGAGGTCTTGTCTCTCCAGCCATCTTTTTCTGGAAGACCTCTAAGAACAGCCTGTCTTCAGGCTTTTTTATCTCTGTGAATCTTAATTGTAATTAAACAATGACTTATAATGTTGGTGATACAAGTGAGCATGTAGCATCCTTGGATCTCTAGAAAATTAGACTAAAATCGTTCAGAAAAGAAGCAGCACCCCCAACAGCCATGGGGAAGGTAGAGATGAAGAGGAAGGTGTAGTAGCTGTTCTGGAAAGACTGGAATTTAGTGACATCCTGCTGATAAAACTGTCCTTAGTGAATAGTAAGCTTCAAGGGACAGAGTTCATTCTGCAAGGACATGTTAAATTGTATTTGCCTTGACTATTTTTTTAGAAGTAATTGTAGAACTAACTTCTCTCTAATGGGAATAAAGTCTGAGAGACGTGCAGTGGGAAAACGCATGCAGTTTGCTAAGATGGGAGATTTTATTGGAATCTTGGAACTTCTCTGCTTCAGTTTCCAACTTGTATGCCATGAGGTCATCACATGCCTGTCAAATGGACCAAAGAAAGCTTAAAGTCCCCTTTAAAACATGATGCTTGTTAGGTTAAATATTTCTTATTCATGTCCTATTCTTAGCAAAACTGAAGGAACACAATTGCCTTTAAGTGCCCGGCCTTGCTCGCTGTGCAGCCCAGCCAGTTGCACTTGGTATGTTTTGCTCAAGACTCAGAGCTGTGGTGACCCTTCCAAATAGTTTCTTAGTTGCATTTAAAAATAAAAGGGCTGTTTATACGTTACAATCCACAGAGGGTCTGAAATCAGTGTGTCCTAAGATGAATACAAATCACAGACAAAAAGTGTTTTGTTGGAAGACTTCACAAATATGGAACTGATTACTGCTAGACAGCGCAGATTTCCTTCTGTAAGATGGAACTGATATAATTCCTTCCTGACAGCTAGAAATTATAATTGAGTTGGGGGTTTTTTCTGAGTTTTAAACTTTACCAACCTTCAAGATGAGCAAGAGGGATGGAATCCTAATCCATCTGCAATTGATGGGAATTCTGCCTGTTAGCCAGGATTTTAATCTAAATATCCATCCAACTGCCCAGTTACTGTGGAGGTACTGCTAACAATTTCATAGCTGTGGTTTTGTCAAGCGTTTAACTTCATGTGGATTAAAATATCTCTTAACAGATCAGTGACAGAATTCAATTTGCAAATTGACTACAGATATTTTTGGGGAAAGAACCGATTTCACTATGATGTTGAGTAAAATGAAATTCCCTTTTTAAAATGTTGCCCTACCAACTCTTTGTAACGCATCCAGCAGAGCTCAACCTTTGTGCAGTGTTCATGACATCTTTAAGAGGTTTTCTCAAAAGTTAAGGGTGTGAGTTGGTGCAAAACAACCCCTTTTCCTTGTAGAAGCATTCACCTGTCAGATGGCACCACAACTCTTGTCACAGTTTTTCTCCTGTTCCTTCTCACTCGCCTCCTTCATTTCTGCTGCTCACAGAAATAAGACCACACTTTGCTCGACCGTTGTCGGGAGAACAGGGAAAGCTGAGGGTGATGGATGCTCCGGTTTCGCAGCCCTGTTTGCTTTTTGGGGTTCACTTGCGTTCGTTACGTAGCCAGAGGCGCTTTCACCCAGCTGAACTTTCTCCATCTTCCACGCCAGGTCCTGAATTTGATGGCAATTTGAGTCAGGACAGGCCCGTAGCTTCTTACTGTACACATTCCTTCTTTTGAGCTCTGTGTGGCATTTTTTAAAGAGCAGAGCTGTATCCACAGGGATACATCAAGATGTTCAGTCTCTTTCCGTGTTACTAAGAAGGTGTTTCCCTCTTCCTTCTGTGATCCTGCATGGATGTCCACTCTTTCACTCCCTTCTGTCCCGTGTGAGTTATTTCCCCGCTCTATGAGGATATCTTAATTATTTTTGGGGGATGGGAGACATCCGTATCGGGGTACGGTGTAATTTGCAAACAGAAGACAAGGAATGCTGTTCCGTGGGCTGTAAAAGGCTGATTTGGCTCTGGCAAGAAATATGTTGTTAGCCTACAAATAGAAACAGCTCGACAGTGTACGTTTTCCTCGCATTTTTATGCCATGAGTTTCCTCTTTTCTAATTGAAAGTAGTTCTGAGGAATCACTTAATATCCCCTTCGCGGCGATAAGTGGGGTTTTGCCCCATTAGCATGGAAAGGGCCGCATTGAAGGGGATGTGCGTAGCATTCTGCAACTCGCCTACCAAGCTAAAGAAATGCAAAGCAGCTTATTGCTCCATTATGCTGACTTTAGCAACTAGGTAGGACAAATTAAAAAAAGAAAAAGGGAATATCTAGTCTCAACCTGGGTATTTAATGGGTCCCAAAATGTGCTGAACTCTTTAGTCTAAATGGGCTCTTTAGTGTGGTGTCAAATAAGTTAAAAAGCAAGGGAGCTTTACAAAGCTTCCTTCATTGTTTAAACTTGTTTAACTCATGTTAAGGCTAATGTACATTTATTCAGACTGACAAAGTGCTGAATTTACACAACAGGGATAGTAATAATTAGGTCAGATACTTTTTAAATGGCAATGGGGGGGGGGTGGGAATACTTGACTCTTTTATGCTTATGAATAGAAATGATTATTAGCGCTGGCTGAGGCCAACCGCAATACCTGCGTATGCGCTTCTCACCCCCCAACGATTCCCTTCCACGGCTCCCAGCCATATCCCTGCTCCCAGCCGTATCCCTGCTCCCAGCCCGGCTGCTCGAGCCCTGGAGCCCCGCAGGAGCAGCAGCCGCCAGCCGGGCTTTGCCTTCTGCGTTGCTTGGGAGAAGACGGTATTCCCAGGGCGACGACATGTATTTTTAGTAAACCCGTAACCGTCCCTTGAAGCCGGCTCTCCTCTTTCCCTGCTGGCATCTGATTGACACCAATAAATTACACTAACAAAGATGAAAACCCAGTCATTAAAACCGCATTGTCTGCTCAAGCCTATGCAGCTGAACTCTAATCTTCCGTGGTGTCCGCTGAATGCTGCCTGGTTCTTGGATATCGACTGTAAATGTTCCCCTGAACTACCACCATCCCCACGCTTTGGAGACGAGATGAGGCTCCTGCATCTTGCACCTCTCCCAGAGGTATTTGCTGCTGGTGACTCCTAGGAGAGAATCCCGGATCAGTGAGTCCGTGGAGCTGATCCAGCCCAGCAGGAGTTGTTTCTCCAAGAGCGTTTTTTCTTGGCTTTCCTAATATTTGAACAAGCACTCTTGTTTAATTCAGTGAAACAGAATCTGCTTGCATTTGAATTGTGGTCAGCAGCGGGCACGCTGGGCTGGTTGGATCTCTTAAGCCGTAGCCATTTACTTCCCCATTGAGATTTAAGCTACTCGCAGCTCATTTGGTTTGCATGTTTCCATTCTTTAAGGAATCATTAAACAGTCTCCAAGCATCCCCGTCGGACGGGATGCAGCGGCTGCCGCCAGCTGCGCCGGGCAGGGCCGATGGGCAGCGCCGTCCCAGCGCTCCCGGGCTCAAAAACCTCAGGGAAAAACCGGGATTTGACCCACCGGGTGACGATTAAGCCACGCAGGTCCCCGCGGGGGCGCTCCCAGCGCAGGGGGCAGCGGAGCCGGTGCTGGGAAGGCGGCTCCTGCCCCGGGGGGCGCCGTGGCCGGGCGGGGAGCGCAGCGGGTCGGGTCACCGAGCGGGATCAATTCCCGGAGACTGTCCCCCGGCTTCGGCTTTGCGCCAAAACGCCGCCGCCGCCACCGACCCCGGGCTGCACTTGGCCGCGTTATCCATGTGGTGGCACCAAAAGTCCAGCGCAGGGAAAGGCCGGGGTCGGATCCGGAGCTGCGGGAGGAGGGAGGTGCGAGGCCGGAGGAGCCCAGCCCCGCGCAGACCCGCACATCCCGGCCTGAACCGCTGCCATTCGGGCCGTTCTCCTTCGCTGTCGCTGCTGCCCAAAGTTTCTGAAACTCCCCAACCGCGCTGGAAGTCGTTGTTTTTTGCCCCGAGCTGAATAAATGGCTGCAGGTAGCAGCAGCGCTGCTAAAGCTTCCCCCTCTGGCTCCCGCAGGAACGTGCCCTGCTTTCCCGCAGCCCCGCGTGCCGACCAGCAGCCGAGATTCCAGCGTGGCGCAGGGGCTGGAGCGCAGGAAAAGCTGCCGGGGGGACCCCGCTGCGCAGAGCGGGAGTTTGCGGGAGCGACTGCCCGGAAGAGTCTGCCATCACGGGATAAATCTGCTGTCTCTGTTGTCCTTCCCTTCTTTCCCCGCTGTTTTCCTACGTAGGTAGTTGGTGAGCTCTTAAAGTCAGGGAATGCATCGTAATCACGAGTGGATAAAGGCCAACAGCCATAGAGACGGATCGCGAAAAGGGGGAAAGCGGCTCTCGAGGCAGAAGACGGCGGAGAAACGGTGGCCTGTCTTCGAAGAGGATGGCTTTCCAGTGAAAACAGCGGGGTTTATTGCACTGTTTCAAGCACTGATTTTTCAGAGAGACTTGGTCAGAAAACAGAGGGTTTATTCCACAGAAAATTCCAGCGCTTCAGCGCTTGTTTCTATTCCAGATCAGAATGAAGAGCACAAACAACTCCCCGAAGTAATGTTCTATAAAATATTGGTTTGGGATAGTTGATCTGGGCCCGTTGCCTGAGTTGTTCCACCTATCTTCACATATTTTTCTCTACTAAAACCAAGAATTACTCTTGCAATTCTCTGTGAGTGAGAAACACTCACAGAATTAACATCGAGTGTATCTTAAAGTTGAAATGAAATAAAATATTAGGTGCTGTCACCCCCTAAAAAAGCTGTTAATAGCTGCATGTTTGGTATTTAAATCTGATTTTCTGCATCTGTATTACACTGAAACTTCCCGCCGCTCTCCTTGCAATACTTAGTACTCCACATTTGAGTTGGAGAGTTCTCCCAAGTCAAGTTGCCCATAGTTGGAATTTTAAAAACAAAAGAGGGAAAGAAAAACTTGTCTTCTATTTTAGGGTCTTGCGGTACTGGAAATGCAAACACTGCAGAGTGAATATTTAACTAGTGCATGAGAATCTAAAAAAGTGTAAAGCAAATGCAATGCAGCAGTCTATTTGCCTTGTTCAACTAGAGCAGCATTAAGACATTAAAAATAGATTTACAGATTTCATAATGCGATTGCAACATTCACACAGGTTGGGATTTTTAATTTAACTTTGAACTGGATAATGCAGATTGCATGGAGACCAGAATGGACTATATTCTAATGGGACAATTTGCCTCATGCAGGATTAACATATCAAAGGCAGCAGCGAAGGATTTTTGGAGAAGATGGCACAACGCTCTGGCTTGCTGGCAAGGTTGACATCCTACTAAAGCTGTTGGCATCGGGGTATGGTTTCAGACCGTTTCAGGCAGTAAGGTATTAGGGAGGCACTTGCTCTGCTTTTATCATGTTCCTTCGTGTTGGCCACATGCGATATGACCGGTCATGGTACAGTCTGGTAAATTTTGTTTCTATCTTCTCTTGGCCTTGGAGGTGTGAGCAAACAGCCTTCTGCTCAGCACAGCCCAGTCCTGTGCGTCCTCCTCCCGTCCTCCTGCTCCAGGTCACGTTGCCACTGGAAAAAGTTTGCATTTTTGTTGGGACTGCCCATACCTCTCACAGCCAGTGGTGATTAGCTTCAATTCCCATCCTTACAGGCTGTTTTGTGTTCACTCAAACTAAAGACATTTGCATCTGGAAGCAATACTTGATGTGAAGCCTCTGGTATTTGAGGACGTTATCAGTCTCCTTTGGAAATGGGCTTCGCTGGGGTTGATTTAGCAGTAAAGCGAGAGAGTGGTGTTTCTCCTGGAGAAGAGGAGTACTTGCAGCTCTGGTAGAGATGCTGCTGAGTCAGGGCAGTTCCAGGTCAAATTTTGGGAAGTTTGCAGAATCTGCTGTTACCAGGAGAAGCCGGGCTGTGCCTGTGAGAGATTCCAGCACTCAGTGCCGAGTCGCTTAAAAAACCAACCAACAAAACAAACCAAAGAAAATACAGTGGTTTAGCTGTTGAGTTGAGTCAACGGTCATCTGCTTGTTTCTTCCCTACCAGCTGCCATCACGTCCCGACTCAGGCGTAGTTGACAACATCAGTTTGAATGCTAGTCTAAACAATATTGCTAGAAAAGCAATTCAAGGCAGGTAGGTAAAGCGTTTGCATCACTAAGAGAGTTGCACTACAGATTTTGGGAGCACAGTGGTAAAGGTGAGGGGCAGGAAGGACGTAGGCAGGTCCTCGGGAGCAGCCGCCGGTGTGATGGAGGGACATCCCACATCGCTCTCACTTTACCTCTGCTGGATACTCCTCTTGGGGATACACTTGTCAGCGCAGCAGTGCCGGAGGTGGACAGCTTCTCCGCTGCCACACAACCGGAATAATGAAATTCCATGCTGTTTCGCTCCGGAAGGATCAGACAAACTACCACCACCTGTACTTAGAAAGACAGAACACAACTCTGAGCCCCCTGCACATGCAAATGTGTAATTTTGAAGATGCTGTACCCGTCACACGCTATTTTGCAAGGACATCAGATGGGATTACACCACCTGCTACCTCCTAAGAAAGTATATTGGTTGGCCCAGCCCCTCTCCGTGTTGTAGCAGTATGTCTTACTGTGAAAATCCCCCTCCGAGAGATCTCTCTCTGATAAAAGGTTCTCCTTGACAGCTGAACTCCTCAGTGTGACGTTAGTTAGCTGTTCCCCAGTAGAAGTGGAAGCAGGGAATTTGCAAGTACCAATAGCCCAATAGCCCTCTGCACAAAGACATGGCATCCCTCTGCCGGTGTGGTAAGCTCTGCGTGCTTTTCTAGCATGGTGGCATTTCATGATCACAAGGATTATCTTTGTTCTTCAACAATGTCAGAAAATGGTCCATATGAAAACAACTGAGTGACGGGGTGAACAAAAGAAATTATGAAAACTATATAATTTCGTCTGAGAACTCTGATGCCTTCTGGGAAGTATCGTATAATACCCAGCATGAAATATCCCATCAAACACGGACAGCACAGACATGGAGCAATGTTGAGCAAGAAATTTGACCAGAGTGCCGATTATTGATTTCAAAACATCCCAGTGCTATGTGGCCACAACAATCCGAGGCAAAATTTGAATAGTCAGAGAAAATCAAAGTGGTGCAGACGCACTGCTCGCACAACGACTGTTGAAGATCACTTAATGCAGATATGCAACAGCTGCAACACTTTTCATGCAGAGACATGCCTTTGTATTTAATTTAAGTTAGGCATCGGCACTCGCAGGGGCAGGAATGCTGTCTGAAAGTAATGGCGAGCCCTCTGCGTCTGGAACAGGAATTCATACCGAATGGCTCCAAAGTGGAGAGTGGTGAGCGGCTCCCGCGCAGTGACCTGGGTAGTAACAGCAGAAGCGGAGTTCTGACTATGAATCGGGCTCTCTCTTTACATCTTCAGCAACGAAAAATGAGGTTATTTGTAAGCTTGTGTTGCTGCTGTCGGTGTGACAGTTGTCCTGAGGATAAGGATGCTGCGATTTGCCAGAGCACAAATTAAGCCATTGCTTTTACACTTCGCCTTTTTTTAATCTACAGTGCTGCTTTCCAGCCAGCTACAGCAGCCTCTGGGGAGTCCTGGGCTATTTCCAAGTGACCTGCGCATGATAACAAAGAAAAATAAACTTTTATTCACTCTATGGTGATCCCTAGCGTCTGCTAGAAAGTGTCTGGAGATCACCAACATTAAACACGCTGAGAACCGGCCTCCATTAGTAGTTATTCAGATACACAAAGAGGTATTTGCTGGTTTTGGTGTATTCTAGATGGGATTTGAATAGTTGTTGTCTGAAGGGCACAGACAATTCTCCAGTGTGGTCATTTTTAGCACTAAAATGTTGGATTTTAATGGCACAGCAAAACTGTCAAGAACAGATTATGCCACAGATTATGTCCGAAATGTCACTTTGAAAGTCACTGTGTTTTTTGGTGATCTCTTTGCCTTGTTTTTTTCTAAACCAGAAGCCATCTGGCTGAGGAATCTGGACCATCTTCCTATGACATTGACTGGAGCTGAGGTCCACCAGCACGTTGGGTAAAATTCATGATAGTATTTACAGCTAAAGCTTGCTGACGTTGTATGTTCTTCTTTTAAAGTTGCACTGCATTTAATGACAGATCTTTTTTTCTGAAATGAGGTTTAAAATTTATCTGAAACAAAGCAGCAAGTGCTTGAGAAATATGTTCTCTCTTCTCTATTAGCTCCGAGTTCAAGATTTGGAGGTTATTGAAACTATTTTCACTAATACAGCTTGGAGCATTCCTATAGGGTTTTTTAACCTCTAAGGCTGTTTCATCAGCAGGTATTGCAATAGTCTGCAATGACTTTTTCTCCTTTTGGCAAAAATTAAATGTGAATTTATAATGCGATTGCATTAAGAGTTCAGAACCATGCTGCAAAACTAATCGATGTTGCTGTGATCTTACTTGCCTTGAGATTGCAGGCAAATAACACCCTGTTGATACAGTTAAACTTCCCATAGCAAGTTTGGGTGATATGCTGAGCTCCGGTGTATTTTTATTAAGCCTCTCTGAAATAATTTTCAAAGGATAAAAACCTCGCCTTAGCCAGCTACAGAGTTTAATGGAGCCAAACTGTTACCCATAGTCTTTAAAGAACATGCTGTAACCTTTTTGCTAAACAATCTGCTCTGCTGTTACCAAGTTTTACCCAATATTCAAATGAAACTTACTCCTTTTCAACCTTTGCCAAGCTGAGGTTATTAAGAAAGAGATACAAATTAAAAGGATTAAAAATGCAGCTCTAATTAAACACATATGAGCAGTTAAGAGTCAGCTCTGCCCTGGTTATCTGAGCACATAGAAGTATCACACATAACTTAGAACAGCCATAGTCTCCATAAAGTGCTTGCTAAAGGCACCACCAAACACTGTAATAATACGCTAGAGCTTTTGCTACATAGGTCCTAAAATGTCGTTAAAAATGAGATGAGCCATTGCTCAGGAGGCTTGCAAAGGAGAAGAGGCAGAGAGCAAGGAGAGGAGCGTTTCTCTGCTTGGATCTTCAACAAGCTTGGAAGTACATGGCCTCCTCCATGGAGAAGAGCTGCCGGTTGTCCCCAGAAGCTGCGGCAGCGGCGTGAGGCAGGATGGGGACGACTCGCCTTTCCAAGCAGACCTCGCATTTCTTTTCACACAAATGAAAAGCGCAGCCAAGACATATCAAACCATTTTGGCTTTCTATGACAAAAGTGAGTTGGTATCTCTTAGTAAGTATCTAAACAAGCCCTTGAAGACACATAATCACAAAACAGCATGTGCGATCACAGCTCGGCATTTTAAAGGATTAGAGGGGGATTAGGACATTTGTAAATTCCTCACCAACTTTCTGTAGAGACAGGACGGAATATTTTTTAAACAATTCGCAAGCAGCAGCTGTCTGTTAAAAGCCTTTATTCCCCTGATTTGTGCTGGGTGTGGATCGCTTTGTGATTTCTTTAAAAGGTAGCATAACATAGCTCATCAATCTAGGCTGCATATAAACCCTGCTTTGTATGATTCCTAATAAGTTTCCAGGGCTTTATGCTCCTCACGGAGAACGGGAAAGCCTCCTTGCACCAGAGTATAACAGGTCCTTTCATTCTCCTGCTGGTGTTGCTGGTTTAACACACCCACCCAAGTGAATCAGATCACCTGGGGAAAAAAAGTAAGTGAATTTTGATCCCCGAGAAGTGTTCCAGAAAAGCCACTCATATTCTTGTATGAGTGGCTTCTTCCCATATTCTAGGGCCAACATATCATGATTGGCTTGAAAAATCACAGCAAATAATCAGGGTTCACCAGACAGGATAACAAGACTTACCTGCTTTTTCTGGGAATGGGAGACGAAGCTGGACAGGAAAAGAGAGGAACACCCTACTCGCACCCGCATCCAGGTGAGATGATCTGACAGATCATTTGCATACGGTGCATATTAAACAGGGCTCTTCAGAGCATCCCTCAGGCAAAAAGGAATAGGAAATACTATGTAAAAAAAGAAAACTGTTTGCTTGAATGGGCTTATTTTTCAATATTACATCTGGCTGCCGGTTGATGGGAAATGTTCTAGAGGGGATTGTCCAACTGTCCACTGGTAGGGAGCAACGGCTGAACCCAGTGCCTTGGTCTGTAATGGAGGTGAGACTTTCTCTGCTGCCATACCTCTCTCTGCCCAAGATTGTAGCTTGGTTTGGGAGCATGGGTAAAGCTCAGGAACGCTGTAGCTAAAGGCTGCAGGCCAAAGCTGACGGTGCTGTGGGATCCACGGGCTGTCGTCTCCTCCCCGGGGCTGCTGAGGATGGTGTTTCTGTGCTGCCCCGCACTCCCAGCTTCTAGCAGGGCGCAGTAATCCTTGCCTGTTTGCAGCTCTGCCAAGGGTAAGTCAACAAAGAAAGACACAAACTTTGGGCCAAACCTTCAGGTAATTTTATTTTTCCCGCCAAAGTCTGAAAGTTCAAAGGTCCGAACCTGACAATTTTCCTCTGTATCATTATTTTCCAGTGTGAAGAGGTCTCAGAGCGGTCACCCATGGAGGTCCTCAGAAACCGGCAGGTTTTTCTGGACAACTCCATACGTGAGCAAACAGCTCTGCCTTTTACAGCCACACACGTGCTCTTAAGCTTTCCTTATTCCTTTAATTTTTAGTGCCCGTGTTTACCAAGTTACGATCACAAGGAGTTTTACCTAGAAAAGTTTGAAGAACTATATGCAGGATTTGGAGGAGGGAGAGAGAGGGGCAACCCAAACACAGTGTCAGGCTTCTGGCCCTTGGCTGCTGTGTGAGCGGGTGACTCGGGCACCCGTAGAAGTGACTGGGCCACCACCGGGGCAGCCACAGCATCCTCCCTGCAAGGAAAAGAGGGAGGTTCTCGCCCTACTTCTCCTTGACTGGCTCTTCGCTCCCTTCTGGCTCTTCGTTCACTTTTAAGTATATGCGGAGCGGTGTTTATTTGCCAAATTCTGTGGGGATAAGTAGGGCACGGGGATGTTAATTTTTGTTGCTACTTGTCCTTCAGACCTGGCCCGTGTGTTCTGGCCCAGGGCCGGGCTGAAGAGGTTATGGCGCTGCTGGCAGCCCTCTGGCCAGGGGCGGTTTGCGCTCCTGGTGCTTCTCTCTGTGGAAACACAAACACGGTATTTCGTATGGTCACCCCTTAGGAAATGCAGTAATTCACATTAGTTTAATTAACCCGGAGAAGCCATTGTACTGAAATGCAGCCACCTGTAAGGGAGAGCAGGGCAAGCGCCAGGGTTAAATGGGAGAAAGGTCCCAATTTTAAACCAGAAGAGTAGGTGTAAATCTTCCCCTTAGAAGTGGGGAGGGATCAGTACATACAGGCCCAGCGGGAGCCCGGTTTATTGCCAATTGTGTCTTCACGTTTTAGCCATGTGTGTGTGTATGTATATATGTGTGTGTGTGTATATATAAAAAATATATAATAATATATATAAAATATACATAATATATAATGTATATATAATGTATGTATGTACATATATATGTGTGTGTATATATATATACATATATATATATGATAATCCTTGAATATTTAATGTCNCATGTCCCCATGTACACATGTTCCCCTTGTCCCCATGTTCCTGCGTCCCCACGTCTCCCATGTCCCCCGTGTCCCCCGTGTCCCCCCCCGGCCCCCCCGCCCCCCCCCGGCCCCCTCCCGGCTCCCTCCCGGTCCCCTCCCGGCTCCTTCCCGGCTCCCTCCCGGCTCCGCGCTCACCACACGCCGGGAAGAAAAACTTTCACAAATAAAATGGCGAGAAACGGCTGGCTTTAAGGTCAGGTATTTCCGAGCCCCCATGCCCCGGTGTCAGAACGAGCTTATAAAAGCCGGGAATGCTGAGAAGGGCTCAGGACAGCCCCTTCCTCCCGGCTGCGGGTTCTGGTCTCAGCCGATGAACCCCTGGCTTGAACCACCACCAGGCTGGGCTGAGCCAGGGTGTCTTCTTGGCCTGGATGGAGCTGTGGGAGAACGGGAGCAATTCCTGGGCCTTCACCCATCCTCATCTGCCGGTCAGGATGCTCCTGCCATCAACGATGCACCCTATATATATATATAAAAATCCATATATATCTTTCGTGAGGAACACTCCCTATCCAAGGGGTTTTGCAGTGTTTGTGGCACACTGAAAGGTTTGCTAAAAAGGCTGAGTTTTGGAAACAGCATTCCCTCTCTACCTGACACGGAAGGTGGTGGGAGAGGGAAGTGTGTTTTGATGTCCCGGGTGGCTGACGAGGGAAAGCAGCGCAGAACCTGCTGGGGAGCGGGGCGGCTGGAAGGCTGGAGCTAGCTGCTGGGTATCCGGTCTCTGGGGCCACCTGAAGCCACTGTCCTGGCAGAAAATTCACCCCACGAAAGCAGTGCATGGAGGGAGGGGTCCGACACGTGCCAAGAGCTGGATCCTGCTGCTGGGAGCCCAAAAAAGGGAGAAGGAAGAGACTGAAGAGAAAGGCTCCCCTTTATTCTTTTGGCACTGGTGAGCCCTGCTGGTGCAGCTGCCCGCAGAAGAGCAGCCCGAGGCCACATCCTGTGAGTGAATCTGGGCACCGCCACAGCGTCCAACATCACGCATCCGATGAGCATCAGGATAACGTGCAAGGACACGTTTATCTCTGCTGAGGTGGAGCACGTGGGGTAGCACATACACCAGGACGATGCTTCGTCCTGCTCTGCTATGTGCTTTGCCAGGACCCCAGCCAATGCCCCCCTTGAAAAACATATAACAGAATCAAACCAAATATAACAAATCAAACCAAATCAAATCCCAAATCGAAGAGGGAATTTGCTTCGTTGTGGACATGGAATTGGTTAGGTGGCACCCAAATGCCTTCAGACCTGGTCTGGCATCTTCTGGCAGCACAGCCTTACACAGCGAATTAATATGGAGCAGCTCATTTCATAGCATTGTAATTTAATGTTAACTTCCATCAGCAGGCAGGGAGTGCGGCGGTGGCGTATCGATAGCAGCACAAGCACCACGTCTCACGTGCCTGCACAATGAAGGCAGCTCATGCAGCTGCTCCTGGTGAAGCTGTGGTGGAGGGGCCAGAGCAGATGAGCCTGGCCTCAGAGCTCCGGAACTGGGCTCTTCCTCTCGGGGCAGGATCAGGAGGGGTGTCCATGTTCTCCTGCGTTACACCACCAAATTAAAGCAAGTCAAGCCAAACATGAAAACACCTGAAAAAGCATTTACTACTATAAATGATGCTGAAAACAAATACGGATGAAATGCAGCTGAAGCCTTTTTTAACACATTTTTCCATTTACGTTTGTTCATCGGGGATACTTGGGCCACAGCCAATGTCGCTGTTTCCTTTGGAGAACCAGAGTTCTTTTATTTGTGTTAATCATCCGCCTGCAAGAAGGGAAAAAATATAATAGAAATAAGAGTAGCCTGTCACTGTAGCATAGCTAAGGGTAGGAAGAACAGTGCAAAGTAACTGAAGTTTTTCTGTTGAGAGTGTGTTTTTAGAGGGTCTCAGAGCTGACCAGCGAGGAGCGTAACTCGGGCATCCCGACAGCCCCGTTCCTGCTCTACCCATCACAGTGATACATAAACCCTGAATAAATCCCTGGGTATTCCTGGGTCATGTTTGCTTTGTCTCAGACCAGTTTCCCAGCTAATGCTTTCAGGAACAGGTTTGAAATTAAGATTTCCATATTTATGTTCCTACTAACATAGATACATTAAAAAAACTTAATGAGCTTGTGTAACAAATTGCTACATGACATTGTTAACAATTCAAGAGAGGATCTGTACTTAGGGAGACAAGAATGGCATTTGCAATGGCACCAGCTCTGGTAAAATTACAAGGAGCATCAATTGCAGGCTTCAGGTAGACTGTCCTGAGACTGGAGCCTAAAGGTCTCGGGGATGGTCCAGAGACACACCACGCCGGCGAGGTGTGTGTGTGGGGAGCCATATGCCACAACCCACTCGCTGGGCTTAAACAAGGTGATACGGCCCGCAGCCTCCACCCAGGGACTTCCCATGTCCGAGGGACGAGATGAGGTTGTCATCCTCTGATGCAGATCCGGCATCACCTCTTCGCCGTCACAGCCTTCCTGCGTTTAGCAAGACCCTTTGGGCACGTCTGCAGAGACCGGAGCTCTCCCTGTGCCTGCTCTGAACTGGCTGGATGTGTCAGCGGGTTTGGGAGGCCGCCAGCCATTGCTCTGCCGGAGCCAGTGTGCCTGCTCCAGTAGGGAATTGGTGTCTTGGGTGCTGCGAGGGCTTCTGGAGCTCCCAGATCACATCTGGCCAGCTTGGGGCAGGGGCAGGGCACGCTGGAGGTGTTTGTAGCTTGTAGATATGCTTTACATTTCCGTGTTTCCTGCTTCCCAACTATAAACAAGGAAACATTGAGTCCCCAGACTTTTGGGGCAGGAAGACGGCGTGCTGCCTATGGCCGTAGGGAGTGCAGAGCTGGCGAAGATGAGCAGAGCGTGGCGGACGTTCAGCCGGTCTGAGACTGCTGAAGGTGGAAACTCTCCCCTGCTTGTGTGCAGACACGGTCCTCACTGCTGACCAGGCTCATGGGCACAATTGCTCCACAGAGAAGCCGAGGCATTGCCTTTAGGAAGAGAGGGATGGGGATTTAAAAAAACAAGTACTTAGGCCCTTCCCCTCCCCAGTTAGTGCCGAATTTTACATAGACAAGTCAATAGCTGGGGCTGTTTTGCCCAGTCTGCCAGGAAGCCACCACTGGCCAACAGCTGTGGCTGTGGAAGCGTGAACTCATCCCTTCTTCCCATTCATCGCAAAGCCTCCCTGTGACTATTTACACACCACCATTAGTAAGCAGGGCCAGGTTTGGGCTCCCGAAGGCACTGTGGGCTTGATGAGGTTTCGCTGGCTTGGCTGGAAGAAGCCACAGGCGTAAGTGGCAACTGGTGCCCTCGGCACAGACAGGAGCCTGGGTGCTCCCTGGACACTGGGGGCTCTGGAAGACCCTGGCCTCATATGGCCACGTTTCACCGGCCGCCGTGGTGGCTGTGGTGGCTTTCTATGCCGGCTGGGGAAGAGCAGACAATGCCTGCCCCACCAGAACAGCACTGTGCCTTGGAAACCTGGGAACAAACGAACTGGCCAAGGGATTTTTGCTGTTTGCGGTGATGTTGCTCTGAGCAGCTCCTAACCACGCTACAACAGATTTACAGTCTCGCTGAAATGCAAGCGAGGATTCCTTTGGCAGAAGTATGCTGGGATAAGCTACGCTGACAGAAGAGCACTTTAGCTGGTGTATTCTCTGTTTACACAAGAGGAGTGCTTTATCGGTCTAGCTATACTGGCAAATCTCCCCTCGGGCCAGTTAGTCTTCTCTCCGCAGCTTTGCAGCGTAGCTGTACGGGCAAAGTCTCCACGGAGAGACGCGTTTGGCACTCAGCGAGGGGACTTGCAAGAGCGCCTTGCTGTGCCTGCACGGGGCAGTTTGCCAGGTTTCCCCCCCCCGGGGCAAGCATTGCCCGACAGCCCGGGCCCCGGCTGGAGCTCAGGTCACTCTGGCAGCACACCAGCACACACACGCCCTCGGTGTGGACACGGCGCGCTCTGGGGTAACCCGTAATTTGCATGGGTGCAGCTCGACCTGGTTTGAGCCCATGTCTGCCGCTGGATTTGCATCTGTTCAGCTGAGCTGGTTTTGTTTTGCTGCTGTGATTGTTTTCAATTCTAATGCAGCCCAGCACAAGGAAGTGGTGGCCTCGTTCCTCTTCTCTCAGCATCAGGGCTGGCTTTCAAAGGCAACCATCCATCTTGCACCGATATGACTCTCAATGGTAAAAACTGCCTTCCCTGCCCTCCGAGTTCCTTCTCATTCCTCGACAGATCCTTGCCCCATGGCTCCTCACAGCAAAACTTCCCCGTGTCCCGGAGGGAGGGAGCAGCTCTTCTCCCATCCGCTCCTAGGCTTCCCTCAGCTGCTGTCCAAGGCCATGCTTCCAGAGTCATTAATCTCAGCTCTCTGGACCACCAAGTCACCGAGCAGTATAAATTCGATTGGGATCGGGTGTGGACCCACAGCCCCGCTCCTGCTGAGTTAGTCAAAGCACGTGGGTAGGGTCAGCTTTGGAGTTTTTGTAAATTTGTTTGGGTGACAGGATGATGGGCCATGTCTGGCTGCAGCGGTGTGGGCAAAAGGCATCTTATACAGCAGAAAGCTGCTGGTACCAAGTTAACGTCAGCCTCTTTTTTAATACATTGGTATCAGTAGTGTGAATTTATACTGATTTAGTGCTTTCCAGTGACAGATTTTTTTGTACTAGCAGTAGTAGATTTAAAGCTGGTTGAACTGTGTCGCCTGGTGGTGTCCAGACTGTGGCTCCTAAATCCCGTGGGACAGGAACACTGGGCTCTTTCCTGAAACAGCAATGTCAGAGGCTGGAAATCCAGCATTTGTTCTATCGCTTAAACTTCCCCGGACTGATACGTACTGGGCACTTTTCACTGCTCCTGCAGGCAGAAATGTAGCACAGGGAAAGAGAGAGCTGGGGCTCAGGCATGAGGAGCCACCGCTGCCTGATCCCAGGGGTGTTCCTGTGCAAAAGCAATGACGGGAAATCTTGGAGCGTGAGTGAATGTGCACAGGGATGAAAGGAAAAGGGATGACGGATGAAATGTTGGAAGCCAAAAATGAAGATGCCTGAAAGGCTGCCTGAATTCAGATTTGAACTGAAGAAACCTACATTGTCTTGCTTCTGTTCTACTATGGAATAGCGAAGAGTGCAGGGGTTTAGTGCAAGAAAAATGACCTGGATGTCCGGAGTCTGCATCCTTCTGCAATCATCCCTTCATGCAAGGAGCTGAAGACAGATAAGAGGTTTCTAAGTAGTCTGAATTCTTACACCTCAGCGTATCTCCTTTGTGCCTTTGCAGTAGTAGGGCTGCATGAAGTTTTGCAAATAATTTTGCATGGAAAAAAATAGAGCTATTAAAAAAAATATCTGATCCTGTATATATTTGCTACAGTAACCGTGCAACATCATCTCGGACTCCTGTCTCTGCAGATACACCTGCAAAATCAAGAGAACACCTTGAGAATGCAGCTTGGAGCATGTTTGGAAGAATTTGAAGTTATTTGCTGGCACCTGATATTTTATAATGCTGACAGCCCTTCACTGGTGCCTTATTAGTGTGATTATAACTGACAGAGTGCATTAGGTGTAGAGTTTTGACTGATGTAATTTTTGCCAGCAGTTCAGGTTTTTCCCCCCACGCAGCTCTGCTTCATCTTGCCACGGAATAGAGTTGCAGCTCACCAGCGTATCGGCGATGGAGAAACACCACAAAGGAAACGTGGTGCCACCAAACCCTCTGTATTTTCCAGTGCATTGCAATTAAGCAAACACCTGTGGTAATCTATTAACGGGGATATGGAAGGGAAGAGAGTGTCCTTGTGCTCTTTGCTGGTAAACAGGCCAAAGAGTTTGGGAGTTTCGTATTTCTTATGTCTCCACATTTTTTTGTCCCTTCAGGCTTTCCCCCCCACACGATACATTTCAGATTTTGTCCAACTGAGCTTTGATGGAGGACTCCAGGGAAGACTGGCGATTTAGAGGGATTAAGAATTTTCACGAAACTGGACTATGGAAGTAAAAGAGTAACTGAATTTGTTTTCTTTACTACTTTAAATTGCCTACAGGGAAAATCCTCAGCTTCAACTCACATGACCCATTTCCTTGACATTGAGGTCAGTTTACTGGTTTCATCACCCTTTTAAGACAACTGAAGAGTGAAATGTAACTAGAAATAAGGCATCTGACTGTAAATTCCTTTCCTACTGTACAGGCACTGCCTGCGTCTTTTCTGAACTCTTTTATATTCAAAAGTGTTTGGATAATTTATCTATTGGGATTTATACGTGTGCATGTCTGTACATGGAGAAGTGGATATTTTAAAAAACACACTTGATGAATTCCCTGAAGGTGCACAGGCTGCAGAACCCATGACTGGGGGTGCAAAAGACCTTCTGTACCTGGTGCCCACCTCTGTCCATGGAGGAACCTTCCCCAAACCATCGCGGTTGTGCCCCAGCAGTTGTTTTGTTAAAACATTGTGTGTCATTTAAGGTATTATATAGGCTGCATATACCCTGAAAGCAGAGGAAAGGATAAAGAGAACATCACATGTTTTTACAGTGCAAGTATAGCTCAGCGACGCCTGCTCCTTTTTATAAAGGGCAAAAGGAATGGGAGGCTCATATTGAAGGATTTGTATTAGCTACAGCCTGAGCAATGTTTTTTCAGCTCATTTCTGTGTCTGTATTTGCTTTTCTGCTGATTTAGCCTATGGGATTCTTTCTTTTTGTGGTACTGGGTCATTTTTTCCCCCTTATTGTAGTATAAGCAACTAGCTGTAGGAATGTATGATCCACCAAGGCTTTATTTTTTAAAGTATAAATTACGTATCTTGTGCCAAGAGCCTGTTTATCTTTTTCTTTCAGAAAAGAGCCTAACTAAATATATGAATCCTGATTTCATTTAGCATTGTGGTGTTTTGACTGTTTTGGGGTTTTGATCTCTTTTTTTTTTTTTTTTTCTGATGTGGAGTCTGCTTCCTGCACTAGTGAACTGAGTTCAATTACAGCCAGTCTGGCAACGACGACATCCTTTGGAGCAAGGCTCTGGCTAACAGCAACGAAGTTCATGGCACTGCTGCTCCTAATAGACATAAAATGGAGGGAATAAAAAAAGCTAATCAGACCATCTCTCCAGAATGGAGCCATCATACCACCACATCCAAAACGTCAGGGACATGTGGAGGTACCTCAGGATCACTGGGCAGAGATGCAAGGAGCTTGGGGACCATGGATCCCACTTTTCCCTCGGTCCCACCTGGTAAGAATCCAGCTCTCACCAGCACCGGGCGAGAGTTTTATGAATGAAGAGACTGAGGTAAACGCAGCTGCAGTCATGTTTGTGGTCATCCCCTTCCTCAAGGACAGGGACAGGCTGGGAATTTGGGTCTTTCTTGCCCCCGTCCCATGCTGCGGCTGCAGGCAGGCTCATGCAAGAGAACTCCCTCCCAGGTATCCATCTCCTGCCACGAACCATCCAGCTCAACAAAACTTCTTGTGTACAAAAAGCCAGAGAAACTCCGTGCAGGATCCCGAGGCAGCCGCGCGTCGCTGCTGAACCTCTCTGGCCCGTGCCATGCAGCGTCCAACGCCGGGCCCAAAACTGCCCGGTGCCCGAGTCTGTCGCTTCTGCCCATGCGTTGCTGAACACGCCGGCACCGCTGCGGGCTCACGGCACGCTGTGCCCAGGGGACTCCGCTCCTCCAGCCCCGTCGGGAAGGAGCAGGAAGAAAACATAGCTGGAATCATGTTTATTAAGCAAATTAATAGGTTGGGGAAAGCTAGCCGCGGTGCGGGCATGCTGCCTTCTCGCCTCCCGCAGCAGCAGGGGCTGGAAGTGCGGCAGGAGCTGGGAGGGGGGAGCGCTCCCCGCTCCCCATCGCCTTCGCGTTCCCTGCCGGGGGGCGCGGGCCGGGGCGGGCGCACTCCCAGCGCCCGGCGGAGCTCCGCCCGCCCCGCAGCACCGCCCGTACCGGTGTGACACCCGTGCGGGTGCCCGGAGCCCGCCCTCGCCAGCCCCCGGGGGTGCGGGAGCCTCGGGGGGATGGAGGCAGCCCGGCCCGCCGCCGGGGCGGTGCGATGGAGCCCGCGGCTCCCGGTGACCCTCCCCGGTGGGTCAAGGGATGCTCCCAGTGCGGAAACAACACGCGCACCCCCCCGGGGCGCCGCAAAGGGAGGAGAAATGGCGGATCAGCGGCAAAAACCTCCTTAAAACGTCCCCGCGGGATCCGTCCGGCAGCGGGGCACGACGGCGCGGGCCAGCCACCGGGACTGAACCCGGGCGGGGGGAGCCCCGCGGCGGCGTCTCTTCGTCCCCCTCCAGGGGCTGGAGACGCCGCGGGGCGGGGGGACGCTGCCGGGGCCAGGCTTTGGGAAGGGGGAGGACATGCTGGGGGGGCGCGGATGCGGTGCGCAGACGCGCTGCTCCGCGCCCAGGTGTCCGCGGCTCCGCCACCGGAGGCAGCTGCCGGCGCCGCACGCCCCGTGGCTCTGCCGGGAAGCATCGACTGGCCAGTACGTACCTCTGCACTTGCCCCCCCCTCCCAGGATCCCCCCCACTCCCTGAGAGCCGTCTCGCCTGAGCAGGACCCACCCGCCCCCCTCGCCCCGCGGAGCCCGGACGGGGCGGGGGGCGGCTCTGCCCCCCCGACTTTGGGCTGGCCGGGGTGGGGGGCGTGTGTTCCGCCGCTCCGGGCTGTGGCAGCCTGGGAGGGCTCCGCTGCGTGGGGCGGGGGGACACCCCGCTTTCCGCCCCTCCCCGCGGACTCGGGGTGGGAGTTACACCGAAAGTCTCCCGGGGCAGCAGCTCCCATTGGAAAACTCCCCAGGAGCCGAGGCGACAACCCGGACAGGTTGCTGCAGTCTCGTTAATGACACAGATATGCGTATGTTTAAATAATTTTTTTTTTTTTTTTAGAGGAAGAGGGATGCAACTAATTAGCATCCCCACGCTCTCTCTTAATTGCTGCCAAATAGGAAAACTACTGCGTGTGACAGAGGCTCGGCAGTGGGCGCTGGCTCCGCTCCCGACAGCGTGTTCGCACCTGGGGGTGCTTTATGGTCCTCCATGGGAAACTGCCTCCTCGTCAAGAGAGAGGTGTGCGGGGCAACTAAGCCCCCAGGAAGCAAGAAACCACTTCTCCTTGGAAACAGGGGATATCCCCAAGTAAGGGCACAAATTTTTTTTTTTTTTAAATAAGTAAATAAAGCCGCCACCTGTCAGGAGCCACGTCCCGGGCTGCTCCTCGGTTCCTGCACAGCTCTGCCCCGTCTCAAGGGGAGTGTCCAGGGAGGTCCCGTCTCCTCGCAGCAGCCCTGGCTGCCCGCTGTGCCCGTCCCGTGCCCGGGAGTTCCCTGGAACGGGAGAGCCTGGCCGGGCGCTGCCGCCGCTGCAGGTGGCTCCCGGCCCGCTGCTCCCTCGGTCTGCGGAGGGACGGAGCGGACGGCGGAAAGCCACGCTTGGGAGGGGGAACGGCCCAAAAAGCCTCACCCTCCTCCTACCCCGCCGAAAAGGCCCGAGCCCGCACGCCGGGCCGTTTGCCCTGGCGTTTTGCGGAGCATCCCCCGGCCGCAGCTCCCGGGGGCGGCATCACCTGCGCGGCGGCGGCCGGAGACCCGCGGGAGGCGGCGGGCGGTGCCTGTCCCTGCCCTTGTCCCTGCCCGGTCCCTGTCCCTGCCCTGCCCGGCTGTGTGCTGCCCGCGCAGCCCGGACCCCTCTGCCGGTCTCCGCCAGCCGCCGCCGCTGCGGGCAGAGACCGGGGAACAAGTGGATGGACGGGAAAGTCTGTCTCAAACTTTAATTTAGCCTCTTCTCTTGCTTTCTCGGTTTGTTTTCTAGGAAGCCCGAGCGCTTGTTTTGGTCGCCTTGTTTAGATAATTTCTTCTAAGTCCCTCGTCCTCTTCCGCTCCTCTATTTATGAAGATATATATATACCCACCCACCAAAAAACAAGAAACCGAATTAATCTTCGTGGTTTTGGCCACCAAAATAAACAAAACGAAGGTGTTCAGACCTTGACAATTCTCTAGAATGAGAAAATCACGGTCGCCTCTCAGCGTGACATTTCTGAGCAGAAAGAAAATCTGGCTTCTGAGGTTGTGCTAGAAATGAGCAACGTTGCTGCAGTGCAGGGATTCTGTGGAAGGAAGAAGAGCTGATTCCAAACCTGGGAAGCTCGACGGTTCCCTTCCTCGTTTCTTTCTAAATCCATCTTGTCCCTTTAATACAAATGAACTTTAAGCTCCCCCTGTCTTTTATTATTTAGATTCCTAGTCTTAATGACGCCAGGAGCAGCGCAAGCACACTCGCTAATAATCGTCGCGAACTGCATTTCAAAGAAACATCCCTGGAAGAAAAACACCGTCGTTTAAAAAAATAAATAAATAGAGACTCCACCAAAAATGATAATGCGGAGTCCCTGCTGATGATGGGCTTAATGCAACTCCTGCAAATCAGCACCTGCGTGCTAGATAAGGCAGATAACGCCTCCAACAGTTACTTCCAGCACCCCCGTCCTCCACGCTTTTATTTTTAGGTCGTTCATTTAGTCGGATGGAGGGGGTTTGGGTGGTGGGAGTTTTGTTTTTTTTTTTTTTTAATTGTTATTTTTCTTATTTTTCTTACCTGATCCTCAGGGGGAAAAAAGCGAGGGAAGCGTGAACTGGTTTAAATCTCGAGACGTGGATCTGTCTCGGGCCTTTAATCCCAGCTCTCAGGCAGCTCGTCCCCGGGCACGGCGACAGCCGCGACCTCCGCAGCCAGCACTGTCCCGGGTCAGCTTTTGTCCCTGCCACAATAAACAAACACTTGCTCCTCTCATGTAAATGAGCAGTGATCCGGATGCACCTTAAAACACTCGGAGAAGTCGTTGCTTTTGCAAACGATGTTCATTTTGTCTGACACACATAACTGCATAGATCAAATGGCTGCAGAAAGGTAGCAATTTGGCAGCGAAGTATTTTCTAAGCTTAGATGAAAGTGTGCTCACGGCGTCCGAAAATGCCTGTCTCACCTCCCACCTGCTTCCCCAGCCCCAAGTGGGCGCGAAAAGAGGAGATGGGCGGGATTTTCGTTAAAATAAAATAAAATAATGATGATGATGATGCAGGGAACCAGCGGCACAGCTCACCCAGCCCCGAATCGGGGGCGCTGAATCAGTGTTGCTTTACCTACGAGGGATTCAGCACAACTGCAATAATCTTGTCGGATAATTAAGTAAATTATACCTTAAACATTGGTAGCTTACAAGTTGTAATCAGTAATTCAAACTCCTGACAATTATGCAAATTGAGCCCAGGCTGGCGCTCGGATTTTCTCGCTTTTGCAACGAGGACTTTTTTTTCCCAGTTTATTCCGCCCAGAAGCCGCCGGACCCGCCGCGTGGGGGGCGACACGACGGGGACACCGGCGCTGCGCCTCCCCACGCGGATTTAAGCAAAATCCTTCTGCGCATGGGGAGAGTGACGGGGGGGGGATACCCGACACTGCTCTACTACACCCCCAAAAACAAAGAGCCAAACACGGAAGGGGGGCGTTTTGGGGCGGCCTCGTTGCACTGCGGGTGGGGGGGGGATGTCCACCCATAGACCCCTTCCCCACGGGTCAGGGCTGCCCCCTTGAGCGCTGAGGTGGAGGGGGGGGTCCGGCCGTGCGCTGCCTCCCTACCCCTCCGCGGGCGCGGAGCGCAGCGCGGAAGGAGGGGCTTGAAGCTGCGCGCTCCCTCCTGAGTGGCTGGCGGCCGCGGCTCCCAAGCCATCCCTGGGGAGGAGTTATGATAATCCTATTGCCATTAAGGGCGTCTGGGCAGGGAAAAAAACCCGAGTGACCACTAGCGCGGAGGTTTAGTCCGTCACCCGCCTTCATGCCTGCCCACTGAGCTCCGTCCGGGGGGCAGCTCCTCTTCCCCAGCGCCGACGTGGATTTACCGCCCGTGGGGGGGGGGCTGAGCGCTCGTCTGGTTTCGGCACGGCACACACCTGGTTTGGACGCTGGACGCCATGTTGTGGAAACTAGCAGATAATGTCAAGTACGAAGAGGACTGCGAGGTGAGAAGCGCCGGGAGGGGTCGGGAGTGGGGTCCGGCGTGGGGCAGCGCGGAGCTCCGCCGCCCCCCAACCCTGTCCCGTCCCCCCGAGCCGCGCTGCCCTCCCCTCCCTCCCTGCTGCTTCTAGCCTGCGCCCGGCTCCTTCCCGAAGACCCTCGGTTTGCTGCCTTTTTCTGCCCCCCCCC